>JAUPTC010000011.1:8984944-9054993 GCA_030762895.1 Sophora flavescens | reverse complement strand
CTCGGGACCCAATTTAGCCTTTATTTTGGCTTAATTTGACAATATTTGTGAAAACTGAAATTGTAGGTCTCTTCCTTATCTTACTAGGGACAACAAGATCACCAAAATCCCATACATGTGGCTCTAGTTATGCTCTGCGCAAAGAAACAAGGTCAGGATGAGTGAAAAATCCGAAAATTAACAATGTTTAGCAATTAAGCCCAATAACGTAAATGCAAAAACAATGATTGTAAAAGTTGTCTAATTTTCGTCTCTTTCTAGCTTGTGCGGCTGTAAACTGGTATTTAAGCATATTAATCAAGACCCAACCCAAGACCAAATTACAGGCGTCTGAATAAGCTTGCCAACAAGGTATCATGTACCTTAATTGGGCTTAAGATGGGTAAGTTAGGCCAATTTAAGTGAAGGAACATCATGGATTGCGCACTGATCCGAGCCAGAGAACTTGGGACCCAATTTAGTTTTGATTTTGGCCTAATTTGACAATTCTTCTGAAACCTAAAATTGTAGGTGTCTTCCTTATCTTTCTAGGGACAGGAAGATCACCAAAATCCGATATTTGTAGCTCTAGTTATGCTCTGCACAAGGTAACAAGGTCAGGATGAGTGAAAAATCCGAAAATTAACAATGTTTAGCAATTAAGCCCAATAATGTAAAAGCAAAAACAATGATTGTAAAAGTTGTTTAATTTCCAACTCTCTCTGGCTTGTGCGGCTGTAAACTGCTATTTATGCTTATAAATCCTGATCTAACCCTCGACCAAATTAAGGGCCTCTGAATAAGCTTTCCAACAAAGTATCATATGCCTTAATTGGGCTTAAGATGTGTAAGTTAGGCCCATTTAAGTGAAGGAACATCATGAACTTGACACTGATTTGTGCCCGAGAACTCGGGACCCAATTTAGCCTTGATTTTGGCCTAATTTGACAATTCTTGTGAAACCTGAAATTGTAGGTCTCTTCCTTATCTTTCTAGGGACAACAAGATCATCAAAATCCGATATATGTAGCTCTAGTTATGCTCTGCGCAAGGTAACAAGGTCTGGATTAGTGAAAAATCCGAAAATTAACAATGTTTAGGAATTTAGCCCAATAATGTAGAAGCAAAAACAATGATTGTAAAAGTTGTCTAATTTCCGTCTCTCTCTGGCTTGTGTGGCTGTAAACTGCTATTTATGCTTATTAATACTGACCTTACCCTAGACCAAGGAATCATATGCCTTAATTGGGCTTAAGATGACTAAGTTAGGCCCATTTAAGTGAAGGAACATCATGGACTGCGCACTGATCTGTGCCAGAGAACTCGGGACCCAATTTAATCTTGATTTTGGCCTAATTTGACAATTATTGTGACACATGATATTGTAGTTCTCTTTCTTATCTTTCTAGGGACTGCAAGATCACCAAAATCCGATATTTGTAGCTCAAGTTATGCTCTGCGCAAGGCAACAAGGTCAAGATGAGTGAAAAATCCGAAAATTAACAATGTTAAGCAATTAAGACCATTTAAGCCCCATAATGTAAAAGCAAAAATAATGATTGTAAAAGTTGTCTAATTTCCGTCTCTCTCTGGATTGTCCAGCTGTAAACTGCTATTTATGCTTTTTAATCCTTTCCTAACCCTAGACCAAATTAAGGGCCTGTGAATAAGCTTTCCAACAAGGTTATATGTGCTTTAATTGGGCTTAAGATCAGAAAGTGAGGCCAATTTAAGTGAAGGAACATAATGGAATGCGCACTCATCCGCGCCAGAGAACTCGAGACCCAGTTTATCCTTGATTTTGGCCTAATTTGACAATTCTTGTGAAACCTGAAATTGTAGGTGTCTTCCATATCTTTCTAGGGACAGCAAGATCACCAAAATCCGATATTTGTAGCTCTAGTTATTCTCTGCGCAAAGAAACAAGGTCAGGATGAGTGAAAAATCCGAAAATTAACAATATTTAGGAATTAAGCCCAATAATGTAAAAGCAAAAACAATGATTGTAAAAGTTGTCTAATTTCCGTCTCTCTATGGCCTATGCAGTTGTAAACTGCTATTTATGCTTATTAATCCTGACCAATCCCTAGACCAAATTAAGGGCCTCTGAATAAGCTTTCCCACAAGGTATCATATGCCTTAATTGGACTTAAGATGAGTAAGTTAGGGCCATTTAAGTGAAGGAACATCATGGATTGCGCACTGATCCGCACCAGAGAAATAGGGACCCAATTTAGCCTTGATTTTGGCCTAATTTGACAATTCTTGTGAAACCTGAAATTATTGGTCTCTTCCTTATCTTTCTAGGGACAGCAAGATCACCAAAATCCGATGTCTGTAGCTCTAGTTATGCTCTGCGCAAGGCAACAAGGTTAGGATTAGTGAAAAATCCGAAAATTAACAATGTTTAGGAATTTAGCCCAATAATGTAGAAGCAAAAACAATGATTGTAAAAGTTGCCTAATTTCCGTCTCTCCCTGACTTGTGCGGCTGTAAACTACTATTTATCCTTATTAATCCTGACCTTACCCTAGACCAAATTAAGGACCTCTGAATAAGATTTCCAACAAGGTTTCATGTTCTTTCATTGGGCTTAAGATCGGTAAGTTAGGCCTATTTAAGTGAAGAAACATCATGGACTGCACACTCATCCATGCCAGAGAACTCGAGACTCAGTTTATCCTTGATTTTGGCCTAATTTGACAATTATTGTTAAACCTGAAATTGTAGGTCTCTTCCTTATCTTTCTAGGGACATCAAGATCACCAAAATCCGATATATGTAGCTCTAGTTATGCTCTGCGCAAAGAAACAAGGTCATGATGAGTGAAAAATCCGAAAATTAACCATGTCTAGGAATTAAGACCAATATTGTAAAAGCAAAAACAATGACTGTAAAAGTTGTCTAATTTCCATCTCTCTCTGGCTTGTTCGGCCGTAAACTGCTATTTATGCTTATTAATCCTGACCAAACCCTAGACCAAATTTAGGGCCTCTGAATAAGCTTTCCCACAAGGTATCATATGCCTTAATTGGACTTAAGATGAGTAAGTTAGGCCCATTTAAGTGAAGGAACATCATGGACTGCGCACTGATCCGCGTCAGAGAAATAGGGACCCAATTTAGCCTTGATTTTGGCCTAATTTGACAATTCTTGTCAAACATGAAGTTATAGGTCTCTTCCTTATCTTTATAGGGATAGAAGATCACCAAAACCCGATATCTGTAGCTCTAGTTATGCTCTACGCAAGATAACATGGTCAGGATGAGTGAAATATTCGAAAATTAACAATGGTTAGAAATTAAGCCCAATAATGTCAAAAACTATGATTGTAAAAGTTGTATAATTTCCGTCTCACTCTGGCTTGTGTGGTGGTAAACTACTATTTATGCTTATTAAACGTGACCTAACCCTAGACCAAATTAAGACCTCTGAATAAGCTTTCCAACAAGGTATCATATCCCTTAATTGGGATTAAGATGTGTAAGTTAGTCCCAATTTAGTGAAGGAACATCATTGACTGCCCAGTGATCCCTGCCAGAGAACTCGGGATCCAAGTTAGCCTTGATTTTGGCCTAATTTGACAATTCTTCTTACACCTGAAATTGTAGGTCTCTTCCTTATCTTTCTAGGAACAACAAGATCACCAAAATCCGATATCTGTAGCTCTAGTTCTGCTCTGCGTAAGGCAAAAAGGTCAGGATTATTGAAAAATCCGAAAATTAACAATGTTTGGGAATTTAGCCCAATAATGTAGAAGCAAAAACAATGATTGTAAAAGTTGCCTAATTTCTGTCTCTCTATGGCTTGTGCGGCTGTAAACTGCTATTTATGCTTATTAATCCAGACCTTACCCTAGACCAAATTAAGGACTTCTGAATTAACTTTCCAACAAGGTATCATATGACTTAATTGGGATTAAGATGTGTAAGTTAGGCCCAAATAAGTGAAGGAACATCATGGACTGCGCACTGATCCACGCCTGAGAACTCGGGATCCAATTTAGCCTTGATTTTGGCCTAATTTGACAATTCTTCTGAAACCTGAAATTGTAGTTCTCTTCCTTATACTTCTAGGGACAACAAGATCACCAAAATCCGATATCTGTAGCTCAAGTTATGCACTGCGCAAGGCAACAAGGTCAGGATGAGTGAAAAATCCGAAAATTAACAATGTTTAGCAATTAAGCCCAATTAAGCCCCATAATGTAAAAGCAAAATCAATGATTGTAAACGTTGTCTAATTTCCGTCTCTCTCTGGGTTGTCCAGCTGTAAACTGCTATTTATGCTTATTAATCGTGACATAACCCTAGACCAAATTAAGGACCTCTGAATAAGCTTTCCAACAAGGTATCATATGCCTTAATTGGGATTAAGATGTGTAATTAGGCCAAATTAGGTGAAGGAACATCATGGACTGCGCAGTGATCCGCGCCAGGGAACTCGGGATCCAATTTATCCTTGATTTTGGCCTAATTTGACAATTCTTGTGAAACCTGAAATTGTTGGTCTCTTCCTTATCTTTCTACAGACTGCAAGATCACCAAAATCCGATATCTGTAGCTCTAGTTATGCTCTGTACAAGGCAACAAGGTCCGGATTAGTGAAAAATCCGAAAATTAACAATGTTTAGGAATTTATCCCAATAATGTAAAAGCAAAAACAATGATTGTAAAAGTTGTCTAATTTCATCTCTCTCTGGCTTGTGCGGCTGTAAACTACTATTTATGCTTATTAATCCTGACCTTACCCTAGACCAAATTAAGGGCCTCTGAATAAGCTTTCCAACAAGGAATCATATGCCTTAATTGGGCTTAAGATGACTAAGTTAGGCCCATTTAAGTGAAGGAACATCATGAACTACGTACTAATCCGGGTCAGAGAACTCGGGACCCAATTTAGCCATGATTTTGGCCTAATTTGACAATTCTTGTGAAAACAAAAATTGTAGGTCTCTTCCTTATCTTTCTTGGGACAACAAGATCACCAAAATCCGATATCTGTAGCTCTAGTTATGCTCTGTGCAAGGCAACAAGGTCAGGATGCGTGAAAAATCCGAAAATTAACAATGTTTAGCAATTAAGCTCAATTAAGCCCAATAATGTAAAAGGAAAAACAATGGTTGTCAAATTTGTCTAATTTCCGTCTCTCTAGCTTGTGCGGCTGTAAACTTCTATTTATGCTTATTAATCCTGACCTAACCCTAGACCAAATTAAAGGCCTCTGAATAAGCTTTCAACAAGGTAACATATGCCTTAATTGGGATTAAGAAGAGAAAGTTAGACCCATTTAAGTGAAGGAACATCATGGATTGCACACTGATTTGAGCCAGAAAACTCGGGACCCAATTTAGCCTTGATTTTAGCCTAATTTGACAATTCTTGTGAAACCTGAAATTGTAGGTCTCTTCCTTATCTTTCTAGGGACAACAAGATCACCAAAATCCGATATCTCTAGCTTTTGTTATGCTCTGCACAAGGCGACAAGGTCGGGATGAGTGAAAAATCGTAAAATTAACAATGTTTAGCAATTAAGCCTGATTAAGCCCTATAATGAAAAAGCAAAAACAATGCTTGTAAAAGTTGTCTAATTGTCGTCTCTCTCTGGCTTGTGCAGCTGTAAACTCCTATTTATGCTTATTAATCATGACATAACCCTATACCAAATTAAGGGCCTTAGAATAAGCTTTACCACAAGGTATCATATGCCATAATTGGGCTTATGATGAGTAAGTTTTACCCATTTAAGTGAAGGAACATCATGGACTGTGCACTGATCAGCGCCAGAGAAATCGAGACCCAATTTAGCCATGATTTTGGCATAATTTGACAATTCTTCCAAACCTGAAATTGTAGGTCTCTTCCTTCCCTTTCTAGGGACAAAGAAGATCACCAAAATCCGATATCCGTAGCTCTAGTTATGCTTTGTGTAAGGCAACAAGGTCCGGATGAGTGAAAAATCCGAAAATTAACAATGTTTGGCAATTAAGCCGAATAATGTAAAAGCAAAAACAATGATTGTAAAAGTTGTCTAATTTCCGCTCTCTCTCTGGCTTGTGCGGTCAGAACTTTTATTTATGCTTATTAATCCCGACCTAACCCTAGACCATATTAAGGGCCTCTGAATAAGCTTTCAACAATGTATCATATGCCTTAACTCGGGCTTAAGATGAGTAAGTTAGGCCCATTTAAGTGAAGGAACATCATGGATTGTGCACTGATCCTCGTCAGAGAAATCGGGACCCAATTTAGCCTTGCTTTTGGCCTAATTTGACAATTCTTGTGACACCTGAAATTGTTGGTCTCTTCCTTATCTTTCGACGGACTGCAAGATCACCAAAATCGGATATCTGTAGCTTTAGTTATGCTCTGTGCAAGGCAACAAGGTCCGGATTAGTGAAAAATCCGAAAATTAACAATGTTTAGGAATTTAGCCCAATAATGTAAAAGCAAAAACAATGATTGTAAAAGTTGTCTAATTTCGTCTCTCTCGGGCTTGTGCGGCTGTAAACTACTATTTATACTTATTAAAACTGACCTTACCCTTGACCAAATTAAGGGCCTCTGAATAAGCTTTCCAACAAGGAATCATATGCCTTAATTGGGCTTAAGATGACTAAGTTAGGCCCATTTAAGTGAAGGAACATCATGAACTACGCACTGATCCGGAGCCGAGGAGAACTCGAGACACAATTTAGCCTTGATTTTGGCCTAATTTGACAATTCTTGTGAAAACTAAAATTGTAGGTCTCTTCCTTATCTTTCTTGGGACAACAAGATCACCAAAATCCGATATCTGTAGCTCTAGTTATGCTCTGTGCAAGGCAACAAGGTCAGGATGCGTGAAAAATCCGAAAATTAACAATGTTTAGCGATTAAGCCCGATTAAGCCCTATAATGTAAAAGCAAAAACAATGGTTGTAAAAGTTGTCTAATTGTCGTCTCTCTCTGGCTTGTGCAGCTGTAAACTCCTATTTATGCTTATTAATCGTGACCTAACCCTAGACCAAATTAAGGGCCTCAGAAGAAGCTTTCCCACATGGTATCATATGCCTTAATTGGGCTTATGATGAGTAACTTTGGCCGATTTAAGTGAAGGAACATCGTGGACTGTGCACTAATCAGCGCCAGAGAAATCGAGACCCAATTTAGCCATGATTTTGGCATAATTTGACAATTCTTCTGAAACCTGAAATTGTAGGTCTCTTCCTTCTCTTTCTAGGGACAGCAAGATCACCAAAATCCGATATCTGTAGCTCTAGTTATGCTTTGCGTAAGGCAACAAGGTCTGGATGAGTGAAAAATCCGAAAATTAACAATGTTTAGCAATTAAGCCGAATAATGTAAAAGCAAAAACAATGATTGTAAAAGTTGTCTAATTTCCGTCTCTCTCACGCCATAGGCGGCAGAAACTTTTATTTATGCTTATTAATCCCGACCTAACCCTAGACCATATTAAGGGCCTCTGAATAAGCTTTCAACAATGTATCATATGCCTTAACTGGGCTTAAGATGAGTAAGTTAGGCCCATTTAAGTGAAGGAACATCATGGATTGTGCACTGATCCTCATCAGAGAAATCGGGACCCAATTTAGCTTTGATTTTGGCCTAATTTGACAATTCTTGTGAAACCTGAAATTGTTGGCCTCTTCCTTATCTTTCGACGGACTCCAAGATCACCAAAATCCGATATCTCGTAGCTCTAGTTATGCTCTCAGCAAAGCAACAAGGTCCGGATTAATGAAAAATCCGAAAATTAATAATGTTTAGGAATTTAGCACAATAATGTAAAAGCAAAAACAATGATTGTAAAAGTTGTCTAATTTCGTCTCTCTCAGGCTTGTGCGGCTGTAAACTACCATTTATGCTTATTAATCCCGACCTTACCCTAGACCAAATTAAAGGCCTCTGAATAAGCTTTCAACAAGGTAACATATGCCTTAATTGGGATTAAGAAGAATAAGTTAGACCCATTTAAGTGAAGGAACATCATGGATTGCACACTGATTTGAGCCAGAAAACTCGGGACCCAATTTAGCCTTGATTTTAGCCCAATTTGACAATTCTTGTGAAACCTGAAATTGTAGGTCTCTTCCTTATCTTTCTAGGGACAACAAGATCACCAAAATCCGATATCTCTAGCTTTTGTTATGCTCGCACAAGGCAACAAGGTCAGGATGAGTGAAAAATCAGAAAATTAACAATGTTTAGCAATTAAGCCCGATTAAGCCCTATAATGTAAAAGCAAAAACAATGATTGTAAAAGTTGTCTAATTGTCGTCTCTCTCTGGCTTGTGCAGCTGTAAACTCCTATTTATGCTTATTAATCGTGACATAACCCTATACCAAATTAAGGGCCTTAGAATAAGCTTTACCACAAGGTATCATATGCCTTAATTGGGCTTATGATGAGTAAGTTTTGCCCATTTAAGTGAAGGAACATCATGGACTGTGCACTGATCAGCGCCAGAGAAATCGAGACCCAATTTAGCCATGATTTTGGCATAATTTGACAATTCTTCTGAAACCTGAAATTGTAGGTCTCTTCCTTCTCTTTCTAGGGACAGCAAGATCACCAAAATCCGATATCTGTAGCTCTAGTTATGCTCTGTACAAGGCAACAAGGTCCGGATTAGTGAAAAATCCGAAAATTAACAATGTTTAGGAATTTATCCCAATAATGTAAAAGCAAAAACAATGATTGTAAAAGTTGTCTAATTTCATCTCTCTCTGGCTTGTGCGGCTGTAAACTACTATTTATGCTTATTAATCCTGACCTTACCCTAGACCAAATTAAGGGCCTCTGAATAAGCTTTCCAACAAGGAATCATATGCCTTAATTGGGCTTAAGATGACTAAGTTAGGCCCATTTAAGTGAAGGAACATCATGAACTACGTACTAATCCGGGTCAGAGAACTCGGGACCCAATTTAGCCATGATTTTGGCCTAATTTGACAATTCTTGTGAAAACAAAAATTGTAGGTCTCTTCCTTATCTTTCTTGGGACAACAAGATCACCAAAATCCGATATCTGTAGCTCTAGTTATGCTCTGTGCAAGGCAACAAGGTCAGGATGCGTGAAAAATCCGAAAATTAACAATGTTTAGCAATTAAGCTCAATTAAGCCCAATAATGTAAAAGGAAAAACAATGGTTGTCAAATTTGTCTAATTTCCGTCTCTCTAGCTTGTGCGGCTGTAAACTTCTATTTATGCTTATTAATCCTGACCTAACCCTAGACCAAATTAAAGGCCTCTGAATAAGCTTTCAACAAGGTAACATATGCCTTAATTGGGATTAAGAAGAGAAAGTTAGACCCATTTAAGTGAAGGAACATCATGGATTGCACACTGATTTGAGCCAGAAAACTCGGGACCCAATTTAGCCTTGATTTTAGCCTAATTTGACAATTCTTGTGAAACCTGAAATTGTAGGTCTCTTCCTTATCTTTCTAGGGACAACAAGATCACCAAAATCCGATATCTCTAGCTTTTGTTATGCTCTGCACAAGGCGACAAGGTCAGGATGAGTGAAAAATCAGAAAATTAACAATGTTTAGCAATTAAGCCTGATTAAGCCCTATAATGAAAAAGCAAAAACAATGCTTGTAAAAGTTGTCTAATTGTCGTCTCTCTCTGGCTTGTGCAGCTGTAAACTCCTATTTATGCTTATTAATCATGACATAACCCTATACCAAATTAAGGGCCTTAGAATAAGCTTTACCACAAGGTATCATATGCCATAATTGGGCTTATGATGAGTAAGTTTTACCCATTTAAGTGAAGGAACATCATGGACTGTGCACTGATCAGCGCCAGAGAAATCGAGACCCAATTTAGCCATGATTTTGGCATAATTTGACAATTCTTCTGAAACCTGAAATTGTAGGTCTCTTCCTTCCCTTTCTAGGGACAGCAAGATCACCAAAATCCGATATCTGTAGCTCTAGTTATGCTTTGTGTAAGGCAACAAGGTCTGGATGAGTGAAAAATCCAAAAATTAACAATGTTTGGCAATTAAGCCGAATAATGTAAAAGCAAAAACAATGATTGTAAAAGTTGTCTAATTTCCGTCTCTCTCTGGCTTGTGCGGCTGTAAACTTTTATTTATGCTTATTAATCCTGACCTAACCCTAGACCATATTAAGGGCCTCTGAATAAGCTTTCAACAATGTATCATATGCCTTAACTGGGCTTAAGATGAGTAAGTTAGGCCCATTTAAGTGAAGGAACATCATGGATTGTGCACTGATCCTCGTCAGAGAAATCGGGACCCAATTTAGCTTTGATTTTGGCCTAATTTGACAATTCTTGTGACACCTGAAATTGTTGGCCTCTTCCTTATCTTTCGACGGACTGCAAGATCACCAAAATCTGATATCTGTAGCTCTAGTTATGCTCTGTGCAAGGCAACAAGGTCCGGATTAGTGAAAAATCCGAAAATTAACAATGTTTAGGAATTTAGCCCAATAATGTAAAAGCAAAAACAATGATTGTAAAAGTTGTCTAATTTCGTCTCTCTCAGGCTTGTGCGGCTGTAAACTACTATTTATGCTTATTAATCCTGACCTTACCCTAGACCTAATTAAGGGCCTCTGAATAAGCTTTCCAACAAGGAATCATATGCCTTAATTGGGCTTAAGATGACTAAGTTAGGCCCTTTTAAGTGAAGGAACATCATGAACTACGCACTGATCCGAGCCAGAGAACTCGAGACCCAATTTAGCCTTGATTTTGGCCTAATTTGACAATTCTTGTGAAACCTGAAATTGTAGGTCTCTTCCTTATCTTTCTAGGGACAACAAGATCACCAAAATCCGATATCTGTAGCTCTAGTTATGCTCTGTGCAAGGCAACAAGGTCAGGATGCGTGAAAAATCCGAAAATTAACAATGTTTAGCGATTAAGCCCGATTAAGCCCTATAATGTAAAAGCAAAAACAATGGTTGTAAAAGTTGTCTAATTGTCGTCTCTCTCTGGCTTGTGCAGCTGTAAACTCCTATTTATGCTTATTAATCGTGACCTAACCCTAGACCAAATTAAGGGCCTCAGAAGAAGCTTTCCCACATGGTATCATATGCCTTAATTGGGCTTATGATGAGTAACTTTGGCCGATTTAAGTGAAGGAACATCGTGGACTGTGCACTAATCAGCGCCAGAGAAATCGAGACCCAATTTAGCCATGATTTTGGCATAATTTGACAATTCTTCTGAAACCTGAAATTGTAGGTCTCTTCCTTCTCTTTCTAGGGACAAAGAAGATCACCAAAATCCGATATCTGTAGCTCTAGTTATGCTTTGCGTAAGGCAACAAGGTCTGGATGAGTGAAAAATCCGAAAATTAACAATGTTTAGCAATTAAGCCGAATAATGTAAAAGCAAAAACAATGATTGTAAAAGTTGTCTAATTTCCGTCTCTCTCTGGCTTGTGCGCCTGTAAACTTTTATTTATGCTTATTAATCCTGACCTAACCCTAGACCATATTAAGGGCCTCTGAATAAGCTTTCAACAATGTATCATATGCCTTAACTGGGCTTAAGATGAGTAAGTTAGGCCCATTTAAGTGAAGGAACATCATGGATTGTGCACTGATCCTCATCAGAGAAATCGGGACCCAATTTAGCTTTGATTTTGGCCTAATTTGACAATTCTTGTGAAACCTGAAATTGTTGGCCTCTTCCTTATCTTTCGACGGACTCCAAGATCACCAAAATCCGATATCTGTAGCTCTAGTTATGCTCTGTGCAAAGCAACAAGGTCCGGATTAATGAAAAATCCGAAAATTAATAATGTTTAGGAATTTAGCACAATAATGTAAAAGCAAAAACAATGATTGTAAAAGTTGTCTAATTTCGTCTCTCTCAGGCTTGTGCGGCTGTAAACTACCATTTATGCTTATTAATCCTGACCTTACCCTAGACCAAATTAAAGGCCTCTGAATAAGCTTTCAACAAGGTAACATATGCCTTAATTGGGATTAAGAAGAATAAGTTAGACCCATTTAAGTGAAGGAACATCATGGATTGCACACTGATTTGAGCCAGAAAACTCGGGACCCAATTTAGCCTTGATTTTAGCCCAATTTGACAATTCTTGTGAAACCTGAAATTGTAGGTCTCTTCCTTATCTTTCTAGGGACAACAAGATCACCAAAATCCGATATCTCTAGCTTTTGTTATGCTCTGCACAAGGCAACAAGGTCAGGATGAGTGAAAAATCAGAAAATTAACAATGTTTAGCAATTAAGCCCGATTAAGCCCTATAATGTAAAAGCAAAAACAATGATTGTAAAAGTTGTCTAATTGTCGTCTCTCTCTGGCTTGTGCAGCTGTAAACTCCTATTTATGCTTATTAATCGTGACATAACCCTATACCAAATTAAGGGCCTTAGAATAAGCTTTACCACAAGGTATCATATGCCTTAATTGGGCTTATGATGAGTAAGTTTTGCCCATTTAAGTGAAGGAACATCATGGACTGTGCACTGATCAGCGCCAGAGAAATCGAGACCCAATTTAGCCATGATTTTGGCATAATTTGACAATTCTTCTGAAACCTGAAATTGTAGGTCTCTTCCTTCTCTTTCTAGGGACAGCAAGATCACCAAAATCCGATATCTGTAGCTCTAGTTATGCTTTGCGTAAGGCAACAAGGTCTGGATGAGTGAAAAATCCGAAAATTAACAATGTTTGGCAATTAAGCCGAATAATGTAAAAGCAAAAACAATGATTGTAAAAGTTGTCTAATTTCCGTCTCTCTCTGGCTTGTGCGGCTGTAAACTTTTATTTATGCTTATTAATCCTGACCTAACCCTAGACCATATTAAGGGCCTCTGAATAAGCTTTCAACAATGTATCATATGCCTTAACTGGGCTTAAGATGAGTAAGTTAGGCCCATTTAAGTGAAGGAACATCATGGATTGTGCACTGATCCTCGTCAGAGAAATCGGGACCCAATTTAGCTTTGATTTTGGCCTAATTTGACAATTCTTGTGACACCTGAAATTGTTGGCCTCTTCCTTATCTTTCGACGGACTGTAAGATCACCAAAATCTGATATCTGTAGCTCTAGTTATGCTCTGTGCAAGGCAACAAGGTCCGGATTAGTGAAAAATCCGAAAATTAACAATGTTTAGGAATTTAGCCCAATAATGTAAAAGCAAAAACAATGATTGTAAAAGTTGTCTAATTTCGTCTCTCTCAGGCTTGTGCGGCTGTAAACTACTATTTATGCTTATTAATCCTGACCTTACCCTAGACCTAATTAAGGGCCTCTGAATAAGCTTTCCAACAAGGAATCATATGCCTTAATTGGGCTTAAGATGACTAAGTTAGGCCCTTTTAAGTGAAGGAACATCATGAACTACGCACTGATCCGAGCCAGAGAACTCGAGACCCAATTTAGCCTTGATTTTGGCCTAATTTGACAATTCTTGTGAAACCTGAAATTGTAGGTCTCTTCCTTATCTTTCTAGGGACAACAAGATCACCAAAATCCGATATCTGTAGCTCTAGTTATGCTCTGTGCAAGGCAACAAGGTCAGGATGCGTGAAAAATCCGAAAATTAACAATGTTTAGCGATTAAGCCCGATTAAGCCCTATAATGTAAAAGCAAAAACAATGGTTGTAAAAGTTGTCTAATTGTCGTCTCTCTCTGGCTTGTGCAGCTGTAAACTCCTATTTATGCTTATTAATCGTGACCTAACCCTAGACCAAATTAAGGGCCTCAGAAGAAGCTTTCCCACATGGTATCATATGCCTTAATTGGGCTTATGATGAGTAACTTTGGCCGATTTAAGTGAAGGAACATCGTGGACTGTGCACTGATCAGCGCCAGAGAAATCGAGACCCAATTTAGCCATGATTTTGGCATAATTTGACAATTCTTCTGAAACCTGAAATTGTAGGTCTCTTCCTTCTCTTTCTAGGGACAGCAAGATCACCAAAATCCGATATCTGTAGCTCTAGTTATGCTTTGCGTAAGGCAACAAGGTCTGGATGAGTGAAAAATCCGAAAATTAACAATGTTTAGCAATTAAGCCGAATAATGTAAAAGCAAAAACAATGATTGTAAAAGTTGTCTAATTTCCGTCTCTCTCTGGCTTGTGCGGCTGTAAACTTTTATTTATGCTTATTAATCCTGACCTAACCCTAGACCATATTAAGGGCCTCTGAATAAGCTTTCAACAATGTATCATATGCCTTAACTGGGCTTAAGATGAGTAAGTTAGGCCCATTTAAGTGAAGGAACATCATGGATTGTGCACTGATCCTCATCAGAGAAATCGGGACCCAATTTAGCTTTGATTTTGGCCTAATTTGACAATTCTTGTGAAACCTGAAATTGTTGGCCTCTTCCTTATCTTTCGACGGACTGCAAGATCACCAAAATCCGATATCTGTAGCTCTAGTTATGCTCTGTGCAAAGCAACAAGGTCCGGATTAATGAAAAATCCGAAAATTAACAATGTTTAGGAATTTAGCCCAATAATGTAAAAACAAAAACAATGATTGTAAAAGTTGTCTAATTTCGTCTCTCTCAGGCTTGTGCGGCTGTAAACTACTATTTATGCTTATTAATCCTGACATTACCCTAGACCAAATTAAGGGCCTCTGAATAAGCTTTCCAACAAGGAATCATATGCCTTAATTGGGTTTAAGATTACTAAGTTAGGCCCATTTAAGTGAAGGAACATCATGAACTACGCACTGATCCGAGCCAGAGAACTCGGGACCCAATTTAGCCTTGATTTTGGCCTAATTTGGCAATTCTTGTGAAAACTAAAATTGTAGGTCTCTTCCTTATCTTTCTTGGGACAACAAGATCACCAAAATCCGATATCTGTAGCTCTAGTTATGCTCTGTGCAAGGCAACAAGGTCAGGATGCGTGACAAATCCGAAAATTAACAATGTTTAGCGATTAAGCCCGATTAAGCCGAATAATGTAAAAGGAAAAACAATGGTTGTAAAATTTGTCTAATTGTCGTCTCTCACTGGCTTGTGCAGCTGTAAACTCCTATTTATGCTTATTAATCGTGACCTAACCCTAGACCAAATTAAGGGCTTCAGAAGAAGCTTTACCACATGGTATCATATGCCTTATTTGGGCTTATGATGAGTAACTTTGGCCGATTTAAGTGAAGGAACATCATGGATTGTGCACTGACCAGCACCAGAGAAATCGAGACCCAATTTAGCCATGATTTTGGCATAATTTGACAATTCTTCTGAAACCTGAAATTGTAGGTCTCTTCCTTCTCTTTCTAGGGACAGCAAGATCACCAAAATCCGATATCTGTAGCGCTAGTTATGCTTTGCGTAAGGCAACAAGGTCTGGATGAGTGAAAAATCCGAAAATTAACAATGTTTAGCAATTAAGCCGAATAATGTAAAAGCAAAAACAATGATTGTAAAAGTTGTCTAATTTTCGTCTCTCTCTGGCTTGTGCGGCTGTAAACTTTTATTTATGCTTATTAATCCTGACCTAACCCTAGACCATATTAAGGGCCTCTGAATAAGCTTTCAACAATGTATCATAAGCCTTAATTGGGCTTAAGATGAGTAAGTTAGGCCCATTTAAGTGAAGGAACATCATGGATTGTGCCCTTATCCCTTGCCAGAGAAATCGGGACCCAATTTAGCCTTGATTTTGGCATAATATGACAATTCTTGTGAAACCTGAAATTGTAGGTCTCTTCCTTATCTTTCTAGGAACAGCAAGATCACCAAAATCCGATATCTGTAGCTCTAGTTATGCTCTGCTTAAGGCAACAAGGTCATGATGAGTGAAAAATCCGAAAATTAACAATGTTTAGCAATTAAGCCCAATAATGTAAAAGCAAAAACAACGATTGTAAAAGTTGTCTAATTTCCATCTCTTTCTGGCATGTACGGCTGTAAAATGCTATTTATGCTTATTAATCCTGACCTAACCCTAGACCAAATTAAGGACCTCTGAATAAGCTTTCAACAAGGTATCATATGCCTTAATTGGGCTTAACATGAGTAAGTTAGGCCCATTTAAGTGAAGGAACATCATGGATTACGTACTGATCCGCGCTAGAGAACACGAGACCCAATTTAGCCTTCATTTTGGCCTAATTTGACAATTATAGTGAAACCTGAAATTGTAGGCCTCTTCCTTATCTTTCTCGGGATAGCAAGATCACCAAAATACGATATTTGTAGCTCTAGTTATAATCTGCGTAAGGCAACAAGGTCAGGATGAGTGAAAAATCCAAAAATTAACAATGTTTAGCGATTAAGCCCAATAATCTAAAAGCAAAAACAATGATTGTAAAAGTTGTCTAATTTCCGTTGCTCTCTGTCTTGTCCGACTGTAAACTGCTATTTATGCTTATTAATCCTGATCTAACCCTAGACCAAATTAAGGGCCTCTGAAATACGCTTTCCCACAAGGTATCATATGCCTTAATTGGGCTTAAGCTGAGTAAGTTTGGCCCATTTAAGTGAAGGAACATCATGGACTGCGCACTGATCAGCGCCAGAGAAATCGAGACCCAATTTAGCCTTGATTTTGGCCTAATTTGCCAATTTTTGTGACACCTGAAATTGTAGGTCTCTTCCTTATATTTCTTGGGGCAGCAAGATCACCAAAATTCGATATTTATAGCTCTAGTTATGCTTTGCGCAAGGTATCAAGTTCATGATGAGTGAAAAATCCAAAAATTAACAATGTTTAGCAATTAAGCCCAATAATGTAAAAGCAAAAACAATGATTGTAAAAGTTGTCAATTTTCCATCTCTCTCTGGCTTGTGCGGTTTTAAACTCTATTTATACTTATTAATCCTAACCAAACCCTCGACCAAATTAAGGGCCTCTGAATAAGCTTTCCAACAAAGTATCATATGCCTTAATTGATCTTAAGATGAGTAAGTTAGGCCCATTTAAGGGAAGGAACATCATGGACTCCACACTGATCCGCGTCAGAGAAGTCGGGACCCAATTTAGCCTTGATTTTGGCCTAATTTGACAATTCTTGTGAACCTGAAGTTGTAGGTCTCTTCCTTATCTTTCTAATGACAACAAGATCACCAAAATCCGATATCTGTAGCTCTAGTTATGCTCTGTGGAAGGCAAAAAAATCCGATATCTGTAGCTCTAGTTATGCTCTGCCCAAGGCAACACAGTGAGGATGAGTGAAAAATCCAAAAATTAACAATGTTTGGCAATTAAGCCCGATTAAGCCCAATAATATAAAAGCCAAAACAATGGTTGTAAAAGTTGTCTAATTTCCATCTCTCTGACTTGTGCGGCAGTAAACTGCTATTTATGCTTATTATTCCTGACATAACCCTAGACCAAATTAAGGGCCACTGAATAAGCTTTCCCACAAGGTATCATATGCTTTAATTGGGCTTAAGATGAGTAGGTTTGGCCCATTAAAGTGAAGGAACATCATGGACTGCACAATGATCAGCGCCAGAGAAATTGAGACACAATTTACGCTTGATTTTGGTCTAATTTGACAATTATTGTGAAACCTGAAATTGTAGGTGTCTTCCATATCTTTCTAGGGGCAGCAAGATCACCAAAATCCGATATTTGTACCTCAAGTTATGCACTGCACAAGGTAACAAGGTCGGGATGAGTGAAAAATCCGAAAATTAACAATGTTTAGCAATTAAGCCCTATTAAGCCCAATAATGTAAAAGCAAAAACAATGATTGTAAAAGTTGTCTAATTTCCGTCTCTCTGGCTTGTGCGGCTGTAAACTCTTATTTATGCTTATTAATCCTGACCTAACCCCAGACCAAATTAAGGGCCTCAGAATAAGCTTTCCCACAAGGTATCATATGCCTTAATCAGGCTTAAGATGAGTATGTTTGGCCCATTTAAGTGAAGGAACATTATGGACTGCGCACTAATCAGTGCCAGAGAAATCGGGACCCAATTTAACCTTGATTTTGGCAAAATTTGACAATTCTTCTGGAACCTGAAATTGTAGGTCTCTTCCTTATTTTTCTAGGGACAGCAAGATCACCAAAATCCGATATCTGTAGCTCTAGTTATGCTATGCATAAGGCAACAAGGTCTGGATGAGTGAAAAATCCTAAAATTAACAATGTTTAGCAATTAAGCCGAATAATGTAAAAGCAAAAACAATGATTGTAAAAGTTGTCTAATTTCCGTCTCTCTCTGGCTTGTGCGACTGTAAACTTCTATTTAAGCTTATTAATCCTGACCAAACCCTAGACCATATTAAGGGCCTCTGAATAAGCTTTCAACAAGGTATCATATGCCTTAATTGGGCTTAAGATGAGTAAGTTAAGCCCATTTAAGTGAAGGAACATCATGGATTGTGCACTGATCCGCGCCAGAGAAATCGGGACACAATTTGGCCTTGATTTTGGCCTAATTTGACTATTCTTGTGAAACCTGAAATTGTAGGAGTCTTCCTTTTCTATCTAGGGACATCAAGATCACCAAAATCCGATATCTGTAGCTCTAGTTATGCTTTGCGTAAGGCAACAAGGTCATGATGAGTGAAAAATCCGAAAATTAACAATGTTTAGCAATTAAGCCCAATAATGTAAAAGCAAAAACAATGATTCTAAAAGTTGTCTAATTTCCAACTCTCTCTGACTTGTGCGGCTGTAAACTGCTACTTATGTTTATTAATCCTAACATAACCCTAGACCAAATTAAGGGCCTCCGAATAAGCGTTCAACAAGGTATCATATGCCATAATTAGGCTTAGGATGAGTAAATTAGAACCATTTAAGTCAAGGACCATCATGGATTACGTACTGATCCGCTCCAGAGAACTCGGGACCCAATTGAGCTTTGATTTTGGCCTAATTTGACAATTCTTGTGAAACCTGAAATTGTAGGTCTCTTAATTATCTTTCTAGGGGCAGCAAGATCACCAAAATCCGATATTTGTAGCTCTTGTTATCCTCTGCGCAAGGTAACAAGGTCAGGATGAGTGAAAAATCCGAAAATTAACAATGTTTAGCAATTAAGCCCAATTAAGCCCAATAATGTAAAAGCAAAAACTATGATTGTAAAAGTTGTCTAATTTTCATCTCTCTCTGGCTTGTGCGGCTGTAAACTGGTATTCATGCTTATTAATTCAGACCTAACCTCGACCAAATTAAGTGAAGAAACATCATGGAATGCGCACTGATCCACGCCAGAGAACTGGGGACCCAATTTAGCCTTGATTTTGGCCTAATTTAACAATTCTTATGAAACCTGAAATTGTAGGCATGTTCCTTATCTTTCTAAGGACAACAAGATCTCCAAATTCCGATATCTGTAGCTCTAGTTATGCACTGTGCTAGGCAACAAGGTCACGATGAGTGAAAAATCCGAAAATTAACAATGTTTAGCAATTAAGCCTAATTAAGTCCAATAATGTAAAAGCAAAAACAACGATTGAAAATGTTGTCTAATTTCCATCTCTTTCTGGCATGTACGGCTGTAAAATGCTATTTATGCTTATTAATCCTGACCTAACCCTAGACCAAATTAAGGGCCTCTGAATAAGCTTTCAACAAGGTATCATATGCCTTAATTGGGCTTAACATGAGTAAGTTAGGCCCA
This sequence comes from Sophora flavescens, assembly GCA_030762895.1. Classification (NCBI taxonomy): domain Eukaryota; kingdom Viridiplantae; phylum Streptophyta; class Magnoliopsida; order Fabales; family Fabaceae; genus Sophora; species Sophora flavescens. The sequence goes on along the minus strand of JAUPTC010000011.1, from coordinate 9,035,443 downwards.
TTTAAGTGAAGGAACATCATGGACCGCGGACTGTTCTGCGCCAGAGAACTCGGGACCCAATTTAGCCTTGATTTTGGCCTAATTTGACAATTCTTGTGAAACTTGAAATTGTAGTTCTCTTCCTTATCATTCTAGGGACAACAAGATCACCAAAATCCGATATTTGAAGCTCTATATATGCTGTGTGCAAGGCAACAAGGTCAGGATGAGTGAAAAATACGAAAATTAACAATGTTTAGCAATTAAACCAAATAAAGTAAAAGCAAAAACAATGATTGTAAAAGTTGTCTAATTTCCGTCTCTTTCTGGCTTTTACGGCTGTAAACTGCTATTTATTCTTATTAATCATGACCTAACACTAGCCCAAATAAAGGGCCTCTGAATAAGCTTTCAACAAGGTATCATATGCCTTAATTGGGCTTAAGATGAGTAAGTTAGGCCCATTTAAGTGAAGGAACAACATAGATTGCGCACTGATCCGCGCCAGAGAACTCAGGACCCAATTTAGCCTTGATTTTGGCCTAATTTGACAATTCTTGGGAAACTTAAAATTGTATGTCTCTTCCTATCTTTCAAAGGACAGCAAGATCAACAAAATCCGATATCTGTAGCTCTAGTAATGCTTTACGCAAGTTAACAAGGTCACGATGAGTGAAAAATCCGAAAATTAACAATGTTTAGCAATTAAGCCCAATAATGTAAAAGCAGAAAACAATGATTGTAAAAGTTGTCTAATTTTCATCTCCTTCTGGCTTGTGCGGCTGTAAACTGCTATTTATGCTTATTAATAATGACCTAACCCTCGACCTAATTAAGGGCCTCTGAATAAGCTTTCCAAGAAAGTATCATATGCCATAATTGGGCTTAAGATGAGTAAGTTATGCACATTTAAGTGAAGGAACATCATGGAATGTGTACTGACCCGCGCCAGAGAACTTGGGACCCAATTTAGCCTTGATTTTGGCCTAATTTGACAATTCTTGTGAAACCTGAAATTGTAGGTCTCTTCCTTATCTTTCTAGGGACCACAAGATCACCTAAATCCGATATCTGTAGCTCTAGTTACGCTCTGTGCAAGGCAACAAGGTCAGGATGAATGAAATATCCAGAAATTAACAATGTTTAGCAATTAAGCCCAATTAAGCCCAATAATTTAAAAGCAAAAACAGTGATTGTAAAAGTTGTCTAATTTCCGTCTCTCTCTGACTTGTACGGCTGTAAACTGCTATTTATGCTTATTAATCCTGACCTAACCCTAGACCAAATTAAGGACCTTTGAATAATCTTGCAACAAGGTATCATATGCCTTAATTGGGCTTAAGATGAGTAAGTTAGGTCCATTTAAGTGAAGGAACAACATAGATTGCGCACTGATCCGCGCCAGAGAATTCGGGACCCAATTTAGCCTTGATTTTGGCCTAATTTGACAATTCTTGGGAAACTTGAAATTGTAGGTCCCTTCCTTATCTATATAGGGACAGCAAGATCACCAAAATCCTATATTTGTAGCTCTAGTTATACTCTGCGCAAGGTAACAAGGTCAGGATGAGTGAAAAATCCAAAAATTAACAATGTTTAGCAATTAAGCCCAGTAATGTTAAAGCAAAAACAATGATTGTAAAAGTTGTCTAATTTCTGACTCTTTTTGTCTTGTATGGTTGTAAAATGCTATTTATGCTAATTAATCCTGACCTAACCCTAGACCAAATTAAGTGCCTCTGAATAAGCTTTTGACAAGGTATCATATGCCTTAATTGGGCTTAAGATGAGTAAGTTAGGCCCATTTAAGTGAAGGAACATCATAGATTGCACACTGATCCGAGCCAGAGAACTCGGGACCCAATTTAGCCTTGATTTTATCCTAATTTTACAATTCTTGTGAAACCTGAAATTGTAGGTCTCTTCCTTATCTTTCTAGGGACAGCAAGATCACCAATATCCCATATTGGTAGCTCTACTTATGCTCTACGCAAGGTAACAAGGTCACGATGAATGAAAAATCCGAAAATTTACAATGTTTAGCAATTAAGCCCAATAATGTAAAAGCAAAAAACAATGATTGTAAAAGTTGTCTAATTTTCATCTCCCTCTGGCTTGTGCGGCTGTAAACTGCTATTTATGCTTATTAATCATGACCTAACACTCGACCTAATTATGGGCCTCTGAATAAGCTTTCGAACAAAGTATCATAAGCCATAATTGGGCTTAAGATGAGTAAGTTATGCACATTTAAGTGAAGGAACATCATGAACTATGTACTAATCCGCGCCAGAGAACTCGGGACCCAATTTAGCCTTGATTTTGGCCTAATTTGACAATTCTTGGGAAACTTGAAATTGTAGGTCTCTTACTTATCTATATAGGGACAACAAGATCACAAAAATCCGATATTTGTAGCTCTAGTTATACTCTGCGAAAGGTAACAAGGTCAGGATGAGTGAAAAATCCAAAAATTAACAATGTTTGGCAATTAAGCCCAGTAATGTTAAAGCAAAAACAATGATTGTAAAAGTTGTCTAATTTCCGTCTCTTTCTGGCTTGTACGGTTGTAAAATGCTATTTATGCTTATTAATCCTGACCTAACCCTAGACCAAATTAAGTGCCTCTAAATAAGCTTTCAACAAGGTATCATATGCCTTAATTGGGCTTAAGATGAGTTTGTTAGGCCCATTTAAGTGAAAGAACATCATAGATTGCACACTGATCCGAGCCAGAGAACTCGGGACCCAATTTAGCCATGATTTTGTCCTAATTTGACAATTCTTGTGAAACCTGAAATTGTAGGTCTCTTCCTTATCTTTCTTGGGACAACAAGATCACAAAAATCGCATATTTGTAGCTCTACTTATGCCCTATGCAAGGTAACATGGTCACGATGAGTGAAAAATCCGAAAATTAACAATGTTTAGCAATTAATCCCAATAATGTAAAAGCAAAAAACAATGATTGTAAAAGTTGTCTAATTTTCATCTCCCTCCGTCTTGTGTGGCTGTAAACTGCTATTTATGCTTATTAATCCTGACCTAACCCTCGACCTAATTAAGGGTCTCTGAATAAGCTTTCCAACAAAGTATCATATGCCTTAATTGGGCTTAAGATGAGTAAGTTATGCAGTTTTAAGTGAAGGAACATCATGGATAGTGCACTGATCCGCCCCAAAGAACTCGGGACTCAATTTAGCCTTGATTTTGGCCTAATTTGACAATTCTTGTGAAACCTGAAATTGTAGGTCTCTTCCTTATCTTTCTAGGGACAACAAGATTACCGAAATCCGATATCTGTAGCTCTAGTTACGCTCTGTGCAAGGCAACAAGGTCAGGATGAATGAAATATCCGAAAATTAACAATGTTTAGCAATTAAGCCCAATTAAGCCCAAAAATGTAAAAGCAAAAACAATGATTGTGAAAGTTGTCTAATTTCCATCTCTCTCTGGCTTGTGCGATTGTAAACTGCTATTTATGCTTATTAATCCTGACCTAACCCTAGACTAAATTAAGGACCTCTGAATAAGCATTACAACAAGTCATCATATGCCTTAAATGGGCTTAAGATGAGTAACTTAGGTCAATTTAAGTGAAGGAACATCATGGACTGTGCACTGATCCGCGCCAGAGAACTCGGGACCCAATTTATCCTTGATTTTGGCCTAATTTGACAATTCTTGTTACACCTGAAATTGTGGATCTCTTCCTTATCTTTCTAGGGACAAAAAGATCACCAAAATCCGATATCTGTAGCACTGATTAGGCTCTGTGCAAGGCAACAAGGTCAGGATGAGTGAAAAATCCAAAAATTAATAATGTTTAGTAATTAAGCCCAATAATGTAAAAGCAAAAACAATGATTGTAAAAGTTGTCTAATTTCCGTCCCTCCCTGGCTTGTGCGGCTGTAAACTGCTATTTATGCTTATTAATCCTAACCTAACCCTAGACCAAACTAAGGGCCTCTAAATAAGCTTTCCAACAAAGTATCATATGCCTTATTTGGGCTTAAAATGAGTAGGTTAGGCCCATTTAAGTGAAGGAACATCGTGAACTGCACACTGATCAGTACTAGAGAACTCGGGACCCAATTTAGCCTTGATTTTGGCCTAACTTGACAATTCTTGTGAAACCTGAAATTGTAAGTCTCTTTCTTATCTTTCTAAGGACAGCAAGAGCACCAAAATCCGATATTTGTAGCTCTAGTTATGCTCTGCTCAATGCAACAAGGTCAGGATGTGTGAAAAATCTGAAAATTAACAATATTTAGCAATTAAGCCCAATAATGTAAAAGAAAAATCAATGATTGTTAAAGTTGTCTAATTTTTGTCTCTCTCTGGCTTGAGCTGCTGTAAACTGCTATTTATATTTATTAATCCTGACTTAACCCCAGACCTAATTCAGGGCCTCTGAATAAGCTTTCCAACATGGTATCATATGCCTTAATTGGGCTTAAGATGAGTAAGTTAGTCCCATTTAAGTGAAGGAACATCATGGACTGCGTACTGATCCGCGCTAGAGAAGTCGCGACCCCAATTAGCCTTGATTTTGGACTAAACGTGAAATTGTAGATCTCTTCCTTATCTTTCTAGGGACAACAAGATCACCAAAATCCGATATATGTAGCTCTAGTTATGCTCTGCGCAAGGAAACAAGGTCAGAATGAGTGAAAAATCCGAAAATTAACAATGTTTTGCAATTAAGCCCAATAATGTAAAAGCAAAAACAATGAATGTAAAAGTTGTCTAATTTTCGTCTATCTCTGGTTTGTGCGGCTGTAAGCTGCTATTTATGGTTATTAATCCTGACCTAACCCTAGACCAAATTAAGGGCCTCTGAATAAGCTTTTCAATAAGGTATCCAATGCCTTATTTAATTGGGCTTAAGATGAGTAAGTTAAGCCCATTTAAGTGAAGGAACATCATGGACTGCGCACTGATCCGCGCCAGAGAACTCGGGACCCAATTTAGCCTTGATTTTGGAATAATTAGACAATTCTAGTGACACTTGAGATTGTAGGTCTCTTCCTTATCTTTCTAGGGACAGCAAGATCACCAAAATCCGATATCTGTAGCTCTAGTTATGCTCTGCGCAAGGCAACAAGGTCTGGATGAGTGAAAAATCCGAAAATTAACAAAGTTTAGCAATTAGGCCCAATAATGTAAAACCAAAAACAATGATTGTATAAGTTGCCTAATTTCTGTCTCTCACTGACTTGTTCGGCTGTAAACTGCTATTTATGCTTATTAATCCTGACCTAACCCTAGACCAAATTAAGGGCGTCTGAATAAGCTTTCCAACAAGGTATCATATGCCTTAATTGGGCTTAAAATGAGTAAGTTATGCCCATTTAAGTGAAGGAACATCATGGACTGCGCACTGATCCGTGCCAGAGAACTCGGGACCCAATTTAGCCTTGATTTTGGCCTAATTAGACAATTCTTGTGAAACCTGAGATGGTAGGTCTCTTCCTTATCTTTCTAGGGACAGCAAGATCACCAAAATCAGATGTCTATAGCTCTAGTTATGCTCTGCGCAAGGCTATAAGGTCAGGATGAGTGTAAAATCCGAAAATTAACAATGTTTAGCAATTAAGCCGAATAATGTAAAACCAAAAACAATGATTGTAAAAGTTGTCTAATTTCCGTCTCTCTCTGGTTTGTGCGGCTGTAAACTGCTATTTATGCTTATTAATCCTGACCTAACCCTAGACCAAATTAAGGGCATCTGAATAAGCTTTTCAATAAGGTATCATATGCCTTAATTGGGCTTAAGATGAGTAAGTTAGGCCCATTTAAGAGAAGGAACATCATGGACTGCCCACTGATCCGTGCCAGAGAACTCGGGACCCTATTAAGCCTTGATTTTGGCCTAACTTGACAATTCTTGTGAAACCTAAAATTGTAGGTCTCTTCCTTATCTTTCAAATGACAGCAAGATCACCAAAATCCGATATTTGTAGCTCCAGTTATGCTCTGTGCAAGGCAACAAGGTCAGGATGAGTGAAAAATCCGAAAATTAACAATGTTTAGCAATTGAGCCCAATTATACCCAATAATGTAATAGCAAAAACAATGATTGTAAAAGTTGTTTAATTATCGTCTCTCTCTGGCTTGTGTGGCTGTAAACTGCTATTTATGTTTATTAATCCTGACCTAACCCTAGACCAAATTAAGGGCCTCTAAATAAGGTTTACAACAAGGTATCATATGCCTTAATTACGGTTAAGATGAGTAAGTTAGGCCCATTTAAGAGAGGGAACATCATGGACTGCGTACTGATCCGTGCCAGAGAACTCGGGACCCAATTTAGAATTGATTTTGGAATAATTAGACAATTCTTGTGTAACTGAGATTGAAGGTCTCTTCCTTATCTTTCTAGGGACAACAAGTTCACCAAAATCCGATATCTGTAGCTCTAGTTATGCTCTGCACAAGGCAACAAGGTCAGAATGAGCGAAAAATACGAAAATTAATAATGTTTAGCAATTAGGCCTAATAATGTAAAAGTAAAAACAATGATTGTAAAAGTTGTCTAATTTTCGTCTCTCTCTGGCTTGTGCGGCTTTAAACTGCTATTTATGCTTATTAATCCTGACCTAACCCTAGACCAAATTAAGGGCCTATGAATAAGCTTTTCAATAAGGTATCGTATGCCTTATTTGGGCTTAAGATGAGTAAGTTAGGCCCATTTAAGTGAAGGAATATCATGGACTTCCCATGATCCGCGCACGAGAACTCGGGACCCAATTTAGCCTTAATTTTGGAATAATTTGACAATTCTTGTGAAACCTGAGATTGTAGGTCTCTTCCTTATCTTTCTAGGGATAGCAAGATCACCAAAATCCGATATTTGTAGCTCTAGTTATGATCTGCGCAGGGCAACAAGGTCAGGATGAGTGAAAAATCTGAAAATTAACAATTTTTAGCAATTAGGCCCAATAATGTAAAAGCAAAAACAATGATTGTAAAAGTTGTCTAATTTCCATCTCTCTCTGGCTTGTGCGGCTGTAAACTGCTATTTATGCTTTTTAATCCTGACCTCACCCTAGACCAAATTAAGGGCCTCTGAATAAGATTTCCAAGAAGTATCATATGCCTTAATTGGGCTTAAGATGAGTAAGTTAGGCCCATTTAAGTGAAGGAACATCATGGACTGTGCACTAATCCGTGCCAGAGAACTCGGGACCCAATTTAGCCTTAATTTTGGCCTAATAAGACAATTCTTGTGAAGCCTGAGATTGTAGGTCTCTTCCTTATCTTTCTAGGGACTGCAAGATCACCAAAATCAGATATTTGTAGCACCAGTTATGCTCTGTGCAAGGCAACATGGTCAGGATGAGTGTAAAATCCGAAAATTAACAATGTTTAGCAATTAAGCCGAATAATGTAAAACCAAAAACAATGATTGTAAAAGTTGTCTAATTTCCGTCTCTCTCTGGTTTGTGCGGCTGTAAACTGCTATTTATGCTTATTAATCCTGACCTAACCCTAGACCAAATTAAGGGCATCTGAATAAGCTTTTCAATAAGGTATCATATGCCTTAATTGGGCTTAAGATGAGTAAGTTAGGCCCATTTAAGAGAAGGAACATCATGGACTGCCCACTGATCCGCGCCAGAGAACTCGGGACCCTATTAAGCCTTGATTTTGGCCTAACTTGACAATTCTTGTGAAACCTAAAATTGTAGGTCTCTTCCTTATCTTTCAAATGACAGCAAGATCACCAAAATCCGATATCTGTAGCTCCAGTTATGCTCTGTGCAAGGCAACAAGGTCAGGATGAGTGAAAAATCCGAAAATTAACAATGTTTAGCAATTGAGCCCAATTATACCCAATAATGTAATAGCAAAAACAATGATTGTAAAAGTTGTTTAATTATCGTCTCTCTCTGGCTTGTGTGGCTGTAAACTGCTATTTATGTTTATTAATCCTGACCTAACCCCAGACCAAATTAAGGGCCTCTAAATAAGCTTTACAACAAGGTATCATATGCCTTAATTAGGGTTAAGATGAGTAAGTTAGGTCCATTTAAGAGAGGGAACATCATGGACTGCGTACTGATCCGTGCCAGAGAACTCGGGACCCAATTTAGAATTGATTTTGGAATAATTAGACAATTCTTGTGTAACTGAGATTGAAGGTCTCTTCCTTATCTTTCTGGGGACAACAAGTTCACCAAAATCCGATATCTGTAGCTCTAGTTATGCTCTCCAAAAGGCAACAAGGTCAGAATGAGCGAAAAATACGAAAATTAATAATGTTTAGCAATTAGGCCTAATAATGTAAAAGTAAAAACAATGATTGTAAAAGTTGTCTAATTTTCGTCTCTCTCTGGCTTGTGCGGTTTAAACTGCTATTTATGCTTATTAATCCTGACCTAACCCTAGACCAAATTAAGGGCCTATGAATAAGCTTTTCAATAAGGTATCGTATGCCTTATTTGGGCTTAAGATGAGTAAGTTAGGCCCATTTAAGTGAAGGAATATCATGGACTTCCCATGATCCGCGCACGAGAACTCGGGACCCAATTTAGCCTTAATTTTGGAATAATTTGACAATTCTTGTGACACCTGAGATTGTAGGTCTCTTCCTTATCTTTCTAGGGACAGCAAGATCTCCAAAATCCGATATTTGTAGCTCTAGTTATGATCTGCGCAGGGCAACAAGGTCAGGATGAGTGAAAAATCTGAAAATTAACAATTTTTAGCAATTAGGCCCAATAATGTAAAAGCAAAAACAATGATTGTAAAAGTTGTCTAATTTCCATCTCTCTCTGGCTTGTGCGGCTATAAACTACTATTTATGCTTTTTAATCCTGACCTCACGCTAGACCAAATTAAGGGCCTCTGAATAAGATTTCCAAGAAGGTATCATATGCCTTAATTGGGCTTAAGATGAGTAAGTTAGGCCCATTTAAGTGAAGGAACATCATGGACTGTGCACTAATCCATGCCAGAGAACTCGGGACCCAATTTAGCCTTAATTTTGGCCTAATAAGACAATTCTTATGAAGCCTGAGATTGTAGGTCTCTTCCTTATCTTTCTAGGGACTGTAAGATCACCAAAATCAGATTTTTGTAGCTCCAGGTATGCTCTGTGCAAGGCAACATGGTCAAGATGAGTGAAAAATCCGAAAATTAACAATGTTTAGCAATTAAGCCCAATTATGCCCAATTATGTAAAAGCAAAAACAATGATTGTTAAAGTTCTCTAATTTTCGTCTCTCTCTGTCTTGTACGGCTGTAAACTGCTATTTATGTTTATTAATCCTGACCTAACTCAAGACCAAATTAAGGGCATCTAAATAAGCTTTCCAACAAGGTATCATATGTCTTAATTGGGCTTAAGATGTATAAGTTAGGAAAATTGAAGTGAAGGACAATCATGATCTGCACACTAATCCGCGCCAGAGAACTCGGGACCCAATTTAGCCTTCATTTTGGCCTGATATGACAATTCTTGTGAAACCTGAACTTGTAGGTCTCTTCCTTATCTTTCTTGGGACAGCAAGACCACCAAAATCCTATATATGTAGCTCTAGTTGTGCTCTGCGCAAGGCAACAAGGTCAGGATGAGTAAAAAATCCGAAAATTAACAATGTTTAGCAATTAGGCCCAATAATGTAAAAGTAAAAACAAAGATTGTAAAAGTTGTCAAATTTCCCTCTGTCTCTGGCTTGTGCGGCTGTAAACTGCTATTTATGCTTATTAATCATTACCTAACCTAAGACCAAATTAAGGGCCTCTGAATAAGCTTTCCAACAAGGTATCATATACCATAATTTGGCTAAAGATGAGTAAGTTAGGCCCATTTAAGTGAAGGAACATCATGGACTGCGCAGTGATCCGCACCAGAGAACTCGGGTCCCAATTTAGCCTTTATTTTGGCCTAATTTGACAATTGTTGTAAATCTGAAATTGTGGGTCTCTTCCTAATCTTTCTAGGGACAGCAAGATCACCAAAATCCGATATCTGTAGCTCATGTTACGCTCTGCGCAAGTCAACAAGGTCAGGATGAGTGAGAAATCCAAAAATTAACAATGTTTAGCAATTAAGCCCAATAATGAAAAAACAAAAACAATGATTGAAAAAGTTGTCTAATTTCCGTCTCTCTCTACTAGTGTGGCTGTAAACTGCTATTTATGCATATTAATCCTGACCTAACCCCAGACCAAATTAAGGGCCTCTGAATAAGCTTTCCAACAAGGTATCATATGCCTCAATTGGGCTTAAGATGAGTAAGTTAGGCCCATTTATGTGAAGGAACATCATGGACTGTGCACTGATCTGCGCCAGAGAACTCGGGTCCCAATTTAGCCTTGATTTTGGCTTAATTTGACAATTCTTGTGAAACATGAAATTGTAGGTCTATTCCTTCTCTTTCTAGGGATAGCAAGATCACCAAAATCCGATATATGTAGCTCTAGTTTTGCTCTACACAAGGCAACAAGTTCAGGATGAGTGAAAAATTCGAAAATTAACAATGTTTAGCAATTAATCCCAACAATGTAAAAGCAAAAATAATGATTGTAAAAGTCGTCTAATTACCGTCTCTCTCTGGCTTGTGCGGCTGTAAACTACTATTTATGCTTATTAATCCTGACCTAACCCTAGACCAAATTTAGGGCCTCTGAATAAGCTTTACAACAAGGTATCATATGCCTTAATTGGGCTTAAGATGAGTAAGTTAGGCCCATTTAAGTGAAGGAAAATCATGGACTGCGCACTGATCCGCACGAGAGAACTCGGGTCCCAATTTAGCCTTGATTTTGGCCTAATTTGACAACTCTTGTGAAATCCGAAATTGTGGGTCTCTTCCTTATCTTTCTAGGGATAGCAAGATCACCAAAATCCGATATTTGTAGCTCTAGTTATACTCTGCACAAGGAAACAAGGTCAGGATAAGTGAAAAATCCGAAAATTAGCAATGTTTAGCAATTAAGCCAAATAATGTAAAAGTAAAAATAATGATTGTAAAAGTTATCTAATTTTCATCTCTCTCTGGCTTGTGCGGCTGTAAACTGCTATTTATGCTTATTAATCCTGACCTAACCCTAGACCAAATTAAGGGCCTCTGAATATGCTTTCCAACAAGGTATCATATGCCTTAATTGGGCTTAAGATGAGTAAGTTAGGCCCATTTAAGTGAAGGAACATCATGGACTGTGCACTGATCTGCGCCAGAGAACTCGGGACCCAATTTAGCCTTGATATTGGCCTAATTTGACAATTTTGGTACACCTGAAATTGTAGGTCTCTTCCTTATCTTTCTAGGGACAACAAGATCACCAAAATCCGATATCTATAGCTCTAGTTATGCTATGCGCAAGGCAACAGGGTCAGGATGAGTGAAAACTCTGAAAATTAACAATGTTTAACAATTAAGCCCAATAATGTAAAACCAAAAACAACGATTGTAAAAGTTGTCTAATTTCCATCTCTCTCTGGCTTGTGCGACTGTAAACTGCTATTTATGCTAATTAATCCTGACCTAACCCTAGACCAAATTAAGGGCCTCTGAATAAGCTTTCTAACAAGGTCTCATATACCTTAATTGGGCTAAAGATGAGTAAGTTAGGCCCATTTAAGTGAAGGAACATCATGGACTGCGCACTGATCCGCACCAGAGAACTCGGGTCCCAATTTAGCCTTGATTTTGGCCTAATTTTACAATTCTTCTGATATCTGAAATTGTGGGTATCTTCCTTATCTTTCTAGGGACAGCAAGATCACCAAAATCTGATATCTGTAGCACTAGTTATTCTCTGTGCAAGGCAACAAGGTCGGAATGAGTGAAAAATCCAAAAATTAACAATGTTTAGGAATTAAGCCCAATTAAGCCCACTAATGTAAAAGCAAAAACAATGATTGTAAAAGTTGTCTAATTTCCGTCTCTCTCTGGCTTATGCCACTGTAAACAGCTATTTATGATAATTAATCATGACCTAACCCTAGACCAAATTAAGGGACTCTGAATAAGCTTTCCAACAAGGTATCAAATACCTTAATTGGACTAAAGATGAGTAAGTTAGGCCCATTTAAGTGAAGGAACATCATGGACTGCGCAGGATCCGCACCAGAGAACTCAGGTCCCAATTTAGCCTTGATTTTGGCCTAATTTGGCAATTCTTGTGAAACCTGAAATTGTGTATCTCTTCCTTATCTTTCCAGGGACAGCAAGATCACCAAAATCCGATATCTGTAGCACTAATTATTCTCTGTGCAAGGCAACAAGGTCAGGATGAGTGAAAAATCCAAAAATTAACAATGTTTAGTAAGTAAGCCTAATTAAGTCCACTAATGCAAAAGCAAAAACAATGATTGAAAAAGTTGTCTAATTTCCGTCTCTCTCTGGCTTGTGCCACTATAAACTGCTATTTATGCTAATTAATCATGAACTATCCCTAGACCAAATTAAGGGCCTCTGAATAAGCTTTCCAACAAAGTATCACAGACCTTAATTGGGCTAAAGATGAGTAAGTTAGGCCAATTTAAGTGAAGGAACATCATGGACTGCGCACTGATCCGTACCAGAGAACTCGGGTCCCAATTTAGCCTTGATTTTGTCCTAATTTGAAAATTCTTGTGAAATCTGAAATTGTGGGTATCTTCTTTATCTTTCTAGGGACAGCAAGATCACCAAAATCCGATATTTGTAGCTCAAGTTATGCTCTGCGCAAGGCAACAAGGTCAGGATGAGTGACAAATCCGAAAATTAACAATGTTTAGCAATTAAACCCAATAATGTAAAAGCAAAAACAATAATTGTAAAAGTTGTCTAATTTCCGTCTCTTTGGCTTGTGCGGCTGTAAACTGCTATTTATGCTTATTAATCCTAACCTAAGCCTAGACCAAATTAAGGGCCTCTGAATATGCTTTCCAACAAGGTATCATATGCCTTAATTGGGCTTAAGATGAGTAAGTTAGGCCCATTTATGTGAAGGAACATCATGGACTGCGCACTGATCTGTGCCAGAGAACTCAGGACCCAATTTAGCCTTGATTTTGGCCTAATTTGACAATTCTTGTGAAACCTGAAATTTTAGGTCTCTCCCTTATCTTTCTAGGGACAACAAGATCACCAAAATCCGATATCTGTAGCTCTAGTTATGCTCTACGCAAGGCAACAAGGTGAGGATGAGTGAAAAATCCAAAAATTAACAATGTTTAGCAATTAAGCCAAATTAAGCCAATAATGTAAAAGCAAAAGCAATGATTGTAAAAGTTGTCAAATTTCCGTCGCTCCCTGGCTTGTGCCACTGTATACTGCTATTTATGCTTATTAACCCTGACCTAACCCTAGACCAAATTAAGGGCCTCAGAATAAGCTTTCCAACAAGGTATCATATGCCTTAATTGGGTTTAAGATGAGTAAGTTAGGCCCATTTAAGTGAATGAGCATCATGGATTGCGCACTGATCCGAACCAGAGAACTCGGGTCCCAATTTAGCCTTGATTTTGGCCTAATTTGACAATTCTTGTGAAATCTGAAATTGTGGGTCTCTTCCTTATATTTATAGTTACAGCAAGATCACCAAAATCCGATTTCTGTAGCTCAAGTTATGCTCTGCACAAGGGAAGAAGGTTAGGATGAGTGACAAATCCGAAAATTAACAATGTTTAGCAATTAAGCCCAAAAATCTAAAAGCAAAAACAATGATTGTAAAAGTTGTCTAATTTCCGTCTCTCTCTGGCTTTTGTGGCTGTAAACTGCTATTTATGCTTATTAATCCGGATATAACCCTTGACCAAATTAAGGGCCTCTGAATAAGCTTTCCAACAAGGTATCATATGCCTTAATTGGGCTTAAGATGAGTAAGTTAGGCCTATTTATGTGAAGGAACATCATGGACTGCGCACTGATCTGTGCAAGAGAACTCGGGACCCAATTTAGCCTTCATTTTGGCCTAATTTGACAATTCTTGTGAAACCTGAAATTGTAGGTCTCTTCCTTATCTTTCTAGGGACATCAAAATCACCAAAATCCGATATCTGTAGCTTAAGATATGCTCTGCGCAAGTGAACAAGGTCAGGATGAGTGAAAAATCCGAAAATTAACAACGTTTAGCATTTATGCCCAATAATGTAAAAGCAAAAACAATGATTGTAAAAGTTGTCTAATTTCCGTCTCTCTCTGGCTTGTGCGGTTGTAAACTGCTATTTATGCTTATTAATCCTGACCTAACCCTAGACCAAATTAAGGGCCTCTGAATAAGCTTTCCAACTAGGTATCATATACCTTAATTGGGCTTAAGATGAGTAAGTTAGGCCCATTTAAATGAAGGAACATCATGGACTGCGTACTGATCCGTGCCAGAGAACTCGGGACCCAATTTAGCATTGATTTTGGAATAATTTGACAACTCTTGTGAAACCTGAAATTGTGGGTCTCTTCCTTATCTTTCTAGGGACTGCAAGATCACCAAAATCTGATATCGGTAGCTCAAGTTATGCTCTGCGAAAGGCTACAGGGTCAGGATGAGTGACAAATCCGAAAATTAACAATGTTTTGCGATTAAGCCCATTAATGTTAAAGTAAAAATAATGATTGTAAAAGTTGTCTAATTTTTGTGTCTCTCTGGCTTGTGCGGCAGTAAACTGCTATTTATGCTTATTATTCCTGACCTAACCCTAGGCCAAATTAAGGGCCTCTGAATAATCTCTACAACAAGGTATCATATGCCTTAATTGGGCTTAAGATGAGTAAGTTAGGCCCATTTAAGTGAAGGAACATCATTGACTGCGCACTGATAGGCGCCAGAGAACTCGGGACCTAATTTAGCCTTGATTTTGGCCTAATTTGACAATTCTTGGGAAAGCTGAAATTGTAGGTCTCTTCCTTATCTTTCTACGGACAGCAATATCACCAAAATCCGGTATCTGCTCTAGTTATGCTCTGTGCAAGGCAACTTGGTCAGGATGAGTGAAAAATCCGAAAATTAACAATATTTAGCAATTTAGCCCAATTAAGCCCAATAATGTAAAAGAAAAAACAATGATTGTAACAGTTGTCCAATTTTCGTCTCTCTCTGGCTTGTGCGGGTGTAAACTGTAATTTATGCTTATTAATCCTGACCTAACCCTAGACCATATTTAGGGCCTCAGAATAACTTTACAACAAGGTATCATAGGCCTTAATTGGGCTTAAGATGAGTAAGTTAGGCCCATTTAAGTGAAGGAACATCATGGACTATGCACCGATCCTTGACAGAGAACTCGGGACCCAATATAGCCTTGATTTTGGCCTAATCTGACAATTCTTGTGAAACCTGAAATTGTAGGTGTCTTCCTTATATTTCTAGGGACAACAAGATCACCAAAATCCGATATCTGTAGCTCTAGTTATGCTCTGTGCTACGCAACAAGGTTAGGATGAGTGAAAAATCCTAAAATTAACAATGTTTAGCAATTAAGCCCAATAATGTCAAAGCAAAAACAATGATTGTAAAAGTTGTGTAATTTTCATCTCTCTCTGGCTTGTACGGCTGTAAATTGCTATTTATGCTTATTAATCCTGACCTAACCCTAGACAAAATTAAGGGCCTCTGAATAAGCTTTCCAATAAGGTATCATATGCCTTGATTGGGATTAAGATCAGTAAGTTAACCCCATTTAAGTGAAGGAACATCATGGATTGTGCACTGATCCACGTCAGAGAACTCTGGACCCAATTTAGCCTTGATTTTGGCATAATTTAACAATTCATTTGAAACCTGAAATTCTAGGTCTCTTCCTTATCTTTCTAGGGACAACAAGATCACTAAAATCCGATATTTGTAGCTCTAGTTATGCTCTGCGCAATGCAACAAGGTCAGGATGAGTGAAAAATCCAAAAATTAACAATGTTTAGCAATTAAGCCCAATTATGCCCAATAATGTAAAAGTAAAAACATTGATTGTAAAAGTTGTCTAATTTTCGTCTCTCTCTGGATTGTGCGGCTTTAATTTGCTTTTTATTCTTATTAACCCTGACCTAACCCTATACGAAATTAAGGGCCTCGGAGTAAGATTTCCAACAAGGTATCATATGCCTTAATTGGGCTTATGATGAGTAAGTTAGTCTCATTTATGTGAAGGAACATCATGGACTGCGTACTGATCCGCGCCAGAAAAATCGGGACCCAATCTATCCTTGATTTTGGCCTTATTTGACAAATCTTGTGACACCTGAAATTGTAGGTCTCTTCCTTATCTTTCTAGGGATAGCAAGATCACCAAAATCCGATATCTGTAGCTCTAGTTATGCTATGCGCAAGGCAACAAGGTCAGGATGAGTGAAAAATCCGAAAATTAACAATGTTTAATGTCTTAGGTGGAATGAGCCTAAAACCCCAAATCAAACCCTAATGTCTTAGGTGGATTAACCTGAGATTTTGCATGAAGAGTCAAGACTTATAAGATTGCAAGCACCCCAATACCTATGTCTAGATTCATGAACTACTTGGCACTTGATTCATGAGCATGCCTTAACATCAATCTTTCAATTGTCTATCAAAGCAACAGATCATTCCAAGGATGGCAAAACCAAGGAAAGCATTAAGCATGGAATCAAATACTCATAAAGAATTAGAAACTTGTATTAAAACCAAATCAAAATACAATCAAGTTCAGAAAATCAAACATCTAACCCCAACAACAGGGGAATTAGCTACACATGATAAAGTCCACAAAAGAGAAAGAGAGAAGGGATGAAGAGAACTCTATGAAGAATCCTCCAATCTTCTTCCAGCCCAAGAGCAGAGAGAACATCATCTTTATGGTTATAGCCTTCCCCCAGCCATCAGCCCTCTTTAGGGTTTCCAAGTCTCTGGTAAAAATCACTTTTTCTATTCAGTGTGGCTCTATTTATAGATCAGCCGCGCGTCATGACCATGATGGCCATCACGGACAGGCTGTGACGGGTTCTGCCAAGGGCGCGTATTCAATTTCTGGTCTGTCACGACCGTGATACTCGTCACGGGCAGGCCGTGATCGGTTCTGTCTGGTTCAACTAGCATGTCACGGCCGTGATGGGCATCACGGCTAGGCCGTGACAGCTTCTGACTTTTGCCTTCTGCTCTGCTTGATCATGGCCGAGATGGCCATCACGGCTAGGCCATGATGGTCTCTGCTTGGCTCATTTTCTTCACCTTTCAAGCTCTATTTTCATCCAAGCTCCATCATGGTTGATTTTGAGCATTTTATCTTTAATTTCTGCAAAACAACACCACAACACCGCCTTACCCCTTCCAAGATGAAAACTAATAAAAATCAAACTAAATATGCCTAAACTATATGAAAAATGCATGCAAAACGTACATTAAATATGAGGTGAAATCACACTCATCAAAATGTTTTCAAAAAAATTTTAGGCTTCAAAATGGTTTCAAGTCAAGTTGTAGAGAAATACAATCCAAGAGGAATAACACTCTATCAGAAAGAATGGGGTAGATTTAGTGGGTACCCCTTTATAGCTCAAAATCTCACGTTTAGTAGTTCAAAAATCAATGAGAAACACAAATCTACGGAACCACATGCTAATTATCAACCATCAATGATCATCTCAAGCATTTTTTATTTGCAGCCTAATCAGAAGAGTAAAAAAATTGGGTTCAAAACTTCACTATCTAAATTTATTTGGCCCTAAGTTCTCACAATCGGATGCATAATCTAAGCAAGGGGGTAATTGAATCATGTGATCATGAAAAACTATGCCTATATGAACGCAACATGCAAAATATGGAAATTTAAAAAATTTGCAAAAATACCCCTACCCCAAGCTTAAAAACTTATATTGTCCCCAATGTAAATAATCAAGTTGGAGAAGGGGGGAAAAGTGGAACAACTCACCAAGGTGGTAGCTGGTGCTGGCTCACATGCCTAGGTAAAGATAGGCTGCAAATTGTGTCACGGTCGTGATCCTCATCACGGCTAGGCCGTGATACTCTCTGATCTTCAGGGACCTCTCATCACGCCCGTGATGCTAATCACGGGCAAGCCGTGATCCTTTCTGGTCTTCACATTAAGCTCATCACGCCTGTGACCAGTGTCACGGCCTGGGCGTGATGGTTGCTGAATTTGTTTCTCCCTGCCCTTTCGCTCTTCCTTCCTTCTAAGCTTGAAAACACTTAACAAAACTATTAATTTATGAATTTTGTCCTCTTGATCTTCTCAAATTATTAAAGAGGTAAAATCAGAAACAAATAGAAACGAAAAAAAAAAGAAAAAAAAAATTGGGTTTCCTCCCAATAAGTGCTTCTTTAACGTCACTAGCTTGACTTATTGAGAAGCATCCACCTGGATCCCATAGCTTGTGGTATAAGGACCAAGAGGTGCTTAAGATGTAAGATCCTCCACCCGGATCCCATGGTTTGTAGAGTGGCAATTGCAGAAGTAATATGAATCTTCCCTCGGTCCCTCCTTGGTCAAATGGCTTTTTGACCTCTTCAGGCATAAATGTTCCATGAAGCACCTGAGGTTTTACTTCTGGAGCCAATTTTGTAGGATCCACACATGCATGCAAACCAATATATTTGTCCAAGGCAGCAATATCAATATCCTTGGAAAGCATGGTGAAATATAGACCCTCTTTGCTTTCCATCCCATGTTCTTTTTCTTGTGGCTCCTCTTCCACTACCACTTCAACTTCACTTTGAACTATCCCCAAAACCAGATTTTTCTCAAATTGTGCTTCATGTGATTCTTGTACCAACTGTTTACAAATTTTGTTAACTTGCATTTTGAAATTCTGCACCACAGCTTTGATACTATCACAGTTGGTTCTGATTTTGGTCTCAGAGATGGATAGCTCTAGTGAATATTGTTGCAGAGCCACTTTCAAGGGACTTGGCTCATTCCATTTCCACTCCTCCTCATGCTTCATGATTACACTACAAGCTTGTGCATGAGGGCATTGATTTCCCGGAGGCTCATAGTATCCCAGGACTACATTAGACCCAAAGGAATGTTTTGTAACTCCATCCAAGGCAGGTAAATAATAAATCTCCATGTGTTGCAATCCACCTTGGACAAACACAACTCAAAAGAAAAAAATCAAATATAAACCGAAAAATGTATATAAACAAAAATGTCTAAAGTAGTTGTCTACTTTGTTACTAATGATATTGACAAAACTAATCCCCGGCAACGGCGCCAAAAACTTGATACGATTTCGGCAAGTGTACCTAGTCGCAAACAAGTAATACGGTGGTAAGACCGGATATCGTCCTCGGGGATCGATTGTCAATTACCAATTCACAAAGCCAACAACTATCTAGACTAAACTATGGTATGAGGAGAGATCAAAACATAAAACAATAAAAGCGATAAAATATTTTTTTGTCTTTTTGGAATTTTATCAAACACTTGGAAGGCGGCAATGTGGTTAAGATTGTCAGGGTTAAACTATACTAATCCACCCTTAATTGCAATGACATGATTAATAACACAATTCCTAATTCAATTATGACAATCAAATCTTCTGAAATACTCAAACCCTAATGTCTTAGGTGGAATGAGCCTAAAACCCCAAATCAAACCCTAATGTCTTAGGTGGATTAACCTGAGATTTTGAATGAAGAGTCAAGACTTATAAGATTGCAATCACCCCAAGACCTGTGTCTAGATTCATGAACTACTTGGCATTTGATTCATGAGCATGCCTTAACATCAATCTTTCAATTGTCTATCAAAGCAACAGATCATTCCAAGGATGGCCAAACCAAGGAAAGCATTAAGTATGGAATCAAATACTCATAAAGAATTAGAAACTTGTATTAAAACCAAATCAAAATACAATCAAGTTCAGAAAAGCAAACATCAAACCCCAATAACAGGGGAATTAGCTACACATGATAAAGTCCACAAAAGAGAAAGAGAGAAGGGATGAAGAGAACTCTATGAAGAATCCTCCACTCCTCTTCCAGCCCAAGAGCAGAGAGAACATCATCTTTATGGTTTTAGCCTTCCCCCAACCGCCAGTCCTCTTTAGGGTTTCCAAGTCTCTGGTAAAAATAGCTTTTTCTGTTCAGTGTGGCTCTATTTATAGATCAGTCGCGCGTCACGGCCGTGATGGCCATCATGGCCAGGCCGTGGCGGGTTCTGCCAAGGGCGCGTATTCAATTTCTGGTCTGTCACGGTCGTGATACTCATCACGGGCAAGCCGTGATACTCATCACGGGCAGGCCGTGATCGGTTCTGTCTGGTTTAACTAGCATGTCACGGCCGTGATAGGCATCACGGCTAGGCCGTGACAGCTTCTGACTTTTGCCTTCTACTTTGCTTAATCATGGCCGTGATGGCCATCGCGGCTAGGCCGTGATGGGCTCTGCTTGGCTCAGTTTCTTCACCTTTCAAGCTCTATCCTCATCCAAGCTCCATCATGGTTGATTTTGAGCATTTTATCTTTAATTTCTGCAAAACAACACTACAACACCGCCTACCCGTTCCAAGATGAAAACTAATAAAAATCAAACTAAATATGACTAAACTATATGAAAAATGCATGCAAAATGTACATGAAATATGAGGTGAAATCACATTCATCAATTGGGCTTAAGATGAGTAAGTTAGGCCCATTTAAGAGAAGGAACATCATGGACTGCGCACGGATCCGCGCCAGAGAACTCGGGACCCAATTTAGCCTTGATTTTGGCCTAATTTAACAATTCTTTTTAAACCTGAAATTGTAGGTCTCTTACTTATCTTTCTAGGGACAGCAAGATCACCAAAATTCGATATATGTAGCTATAGTTATGCTCTGCGCAAGACAACAAGGTCAGGATGAGTGAAAAATCAGAAAATTTACAATGTTTAGCAGTTAAGCCCAATAATGTAAAAGCAAAAACAATGATTGTAAAAGTTGTATAATTTCCGTCTCCCTCTGGCTTGTGCTGCAGTAAACTGTTACTTATTCTTAATAATCCTAGCCTAACCCTAGACCAAATTAAGGGCCTCTGAATAAGCTTTCCAACAAGGTATCATATGCCTTAATTGGGCTTAAGATGAGTAAGTTAGGCCCATTTAAGAGAAAGAACATCATGGACTGGGCACTGATCCGCGCCAGAGAACTCGGGACCCAATTTAGCCTTGATTTTGACCTATTTTGACAATTCTTTTTACACCTGAAATTGTAGGTCTCTTCCTTATCTTTCTAGGGACAGCAAGAACACTAAAATCCAATATCTGTAACTCTAGTTGTGCTCTGCGCATGGCAACAAGGTCAGGATGAGTGAAAAATCCGAAAATTACCAATGTTTAGTAATTAAGCCCAATTAAGCCCAATAATGTAAAAGAAAAAACAAGGATTGTAAAAGTTGTCTAATTTTCGTCTCTCTCTGGCTTCTGCAGCTGTAAACAGCTATTTATGTTTATTAATCCTGACCTAACCCTAGACCAAATTAAGGGCCTCTGAATAAGCATCCCAACAAGGTATCATATACCTTAATTGCGCTTAAGATGAGTAAGTTAGGCCCATTTAAGTGAAGGAACATCATGGACTGGGCACTGATCATCGCCAGAGTACTCGGGACCCAATTTAGCCTTGATTTTGGCCTAATTTGACAATTCTTGTTCCACCTGAAATTGTAGGTCTCTTCCTTATCTTTCTAGGGACATCAAGATCACCAAAATCGGATATCTGAAGCTCAAGTTATGCTTTGCGCAAGGCAACAAGGTCAGGATGAGTGAAAATTTTGAAAATTACCAACGTTTAACAATTAATCCCAATTTAGCCCAATAATGTAAAAGCAAAAACAACGATTGTAAAAGTTGTCTAATTTCCCTCTCTCGCTGGCTTGTGCTGCTGCAATCTTCTATTTATACTAATTAATCCTGACCTAACCCTCTACCAAATTAAGGGCCTCTGAATTAGCTTCCCAACAAGTTATCATATGCCTTAATTGGGCTTAAGATGGGTAAGTTAGGCCCATTTAAGTGAAAGAACATCATCGACTGCGCACTGATCCACGCCAGAGAACTCGGGACCCAATTTAGCCTTGATTTTGGCCTAAGTTGACAATTCTTGTGGAATTTGAAACTGTAGGTCTCTTCCTTATCTTTCTAGGGACTGCAAGATCACCACAATTCGATATTTGTGGCTCTAGTTATGCTCTGCGCAAGGCAACAAGGTTAGGAGGAGTGAAAAATCCGAAAATTACCAACGTTTAGCAATTAAGCTCAATTAAGCCCAATAATGTAAAAGCAAAAACAATGATTGTAAAAGTTGTCTAATTTCCGTCTCTCTCTCGTTTGTGCGGCTTTAAACTGCTATTTATGCTTATTAATCATGACCTAACCCTAGAACAAATTAAGGGCCTCTAAATAATCTTCCCAACAATGTATCATATGCCTTAATTGGGCTTAAGATGAATAAGTTAGGCCCATTTAAGTGAAGGAACATCATGGACTGCGCACTGATCCGGACCAGAGAACTCGGGACCCAATTTACCTTTGATTTTGGCCTAATTTGACAATTCTTGTGAAACCTGAAATTGTAGGTCTCTTCCTTATCTTTCTAGGGACGGCAAGATCACCAAAATTCGATATATGTAGCTCTAGTTATGCTCTGCGCAAGGCAACAATGTTAGGATGAGTGAAAATTTGAAAATTAACAATTTTTAGCAATGAAGCCCAATTAAGCCCAATAATGTAAAAGCAAAAACAATGATTGTAAAAGTTGTCTAATTTCCGTCTCTCTCTCGCTTGTGCGGCTGTAAACTACTATTTATGCTTAATAATACTCATCTAACCCTAGACCAAATTAAGGGCCTCTGAATAAGCTTCGCAACTCGGTATCATATGCCTTAATTGGGCTTAAAATGAGTAAGTTAGGCCCATTTAATTGAAGGAACGTCATGGACTGCGCACTGATCCGTGCCAGAGAACTCGGTGTTAAGTCTCTAAAATGTCTGATGTGCATTTCCCTAAGTTTTGATGATAACTAAACATTGGTTAATGATTTAATTGACCTTCATATTGGTTGCTAACCTGTCTATCGAGTGTACAAATTAAATAAGAGAATCACTCGTCCAACAGTGTAGTTATAAAAACTCACGTCCAAAACACATGAGAAACAAACCCGCGTCCACTAAAAGTATCAGAAGGCCGCATCCACTAAAGTATCAGAAGGCCGCGTCCACTAAAAGTATCAGAAGGCCGCGTCCTCTAAAAGTATCACTTGGAGCACCTAATCAAAGTATCAGAATAGCGCGTCCACTAAGGTATCAGAATGGCTCGTCCAATGACGTGGCAAAAGACTCTCGTCCACTAGAGTAACTGAGACTCTCGTCCACTAGAGTAACTGAGACTCTCGTCCACTAGAGTAACTGAGACTCTCGTCCACTAGAGTAACTGACACTCTCGTCCACTAGAGTAACTGAGACTCTCGTCCACCAGACTAACTGAGACTCTCGTCCACTAAAGTAACCAAAGCTCTCGTCCACTATAGTAACAGAAGTGCTCGTCTACTAAAGGTGACAGAAGCGCTCGTCCACTAGTCTTTGGACTTGCTGAGTCCTTAATATAGAGCTCATCTACTAGCCCGAATGAAAACTCAAATGACTAGATAGACGTGATTATTTTCAAGATGGAAGAACTTATCTTATGAACGCGAATTCTCTAAAGATTATCAGAATCGTTTTTCAAAATCCAGAAAGAGACTTGAAGTCTTCTCTCCTACTCAGTTTCACGATTATCAAGAAAAGTCAGAAGACTACTCTCTCAAGCAACCTTGGATAATCTAAAATAATGCTTCCAACATGCTTTATTCCACAAAAAGGGGAGTGTACTCAGCAAAGTACAAAAAGCTCTCTGCCCAACTCTGACATGGCTGTATCTCGATGCATAAAGCCATGTTCCTACATGTTAGAGTACAACCAACGTTCCTATTGCATTAATGGCTGCTCAGAACGACTCTATTGCATTAATGGGTGCTCAGAACGACTCTATTGCATTTAATGAAGTTCTGCTTGAAGCCAACATATGAGTGAACGTCTCTAATGGATCCTAAATGCTTGAAGACTATAAATACATAAGTCATTGAAGATGAAGACATAGAGAATACACACTGCATTAAAAATGCCATTACTCTGCTCATTAATTCTTTCATTCTGTATTCTTCAAACATTTGAAGTTATTACGCAGACTTTCCTAGACTTCACATTTAAACCACTCTCTGAGTGTTAGTGAAAGATCTGCTTGTGAGAAGTTGTATTTATTACAAAGACAATCTCTCAAACAAACTAGAGTGAGCCTGAAGAGGCTAGGTGTGCAAATAATACTTGTCTTGAGCCTGAAGAGGCTAGGTGTGCAAATAATACTTGAGTATGTAACCTTATCAGTTATAGTGGATAAATCTTGGTACTGCCAAGGACTGGACGTAGCTCTTTGATTTTAAGAGTGAACCAGGATAAATAACCTTGTCAATCTCTCTACCCTTAAACTCTTTAATTGCCTTAGTTTTCTTACGTATATCAAGTGGTGTGCTTGCAAAAGTCACCCGTCCATCCTTTATTCTTCCACTCGTCCAAATCTAGCCTCTTTGTTTGCGAAAATATTTCAACTCTGCTTAAATTCTCATAAACACAATTCAACCCCCCCTTCTCGTGTTTATAGCTGTCTATTTCCGTTGGTATCAGAGCTCAGCCTCTGGGTTGAGCATCTAACAGTGTAGAGGTAAAAGGTCCTGAAGAATAGACATGACGGCTGGAGCTAGCACAAGTGGAAATCATCAGACTGAAGGAGCCTCCCTAACCAGACCTCCTTACTTCAATGGAGAAAATTACAACTATCGGGAAGACAGATTTCAGTGGTTTATTCTATCCACAAACTCTGATCTTTGGGATGTCATCACAGATGGTCCATTCATTCCCAATAATGATGATAACACTGACAAACCAAAAGCTCAGTGGATCAGTGCGAAAAAAGACAAAATGGGAGCTGAACCACAAAGCCAGATATAGTATTATTTGTGCTCTCAGTCCGGAGGAGTTTGAGAAGGTTTGTGCTTGTGACTCTGCGAATGAAATATGGGACACTTTAGTTGTCACTCATGAAGGAACAACTAAAGTCAAAGAGTCAAAGATTGCCATACTTGTCAGAAAGTATGAACTATTCGTCATGGAGGAAGGTGAGTCTGTTGCTCAGATGATAGGAAGATTCCAAACTATAATCAACAGTTTGAATTCTCTTGGAAAAATCTATACCAATGCTGAGAAGGTTGGAAAGATTCTGAGAAGTCTACCTAAACAGTGGAGACCTTTGGTCACTGCTATCTCCCAAGCCAAGGATCTCACTACCTTGACTATGGATGAACTTCTTGGAACACTCACTGTTCATGAGCAAGAACTTGCAGATGAAGTTGCACCAAAGAAGGGCAAGTCAATTGCTCTGAAAGCTGATCAAAAGTCAACAAAAGTTTCCAAGGCTCTGAAAGCAGATGAGTCATCCAGTGATACTGACCTATCAGAACTCGAGGATTCTGAGAGTGATGAAGAGTTGTCTCTCCTGACCAGGAAGATAAAGCTTCTCCTACAGAAAAAGAAGTTCAAGAGGGATAGGCCATTCAGAAGGTTCAACAAGGACAAGAACTTCAAAGAATCCACCTCAACAGACAAAAGTCCAAATGTTTGCTATCAGTGCAAGAAGCCCGGTCACTTCAAGGCTGAATGTCCTCAACTCAATAAGGCCCCTTTTAAGAAATTCTTCAAGAAGAAGAAGAAAGGAATGATGGCTACTTGGGAGGATTTGGAGTCAACATCTTCTGATGAAGAAATCGAGGAAGAAGCCAATCTCTGTTTGATGGCCAACACTGAATCAGACTCTGATGATGAGGTACATCCTGACTATGAGGAATTACTTGATGCCTATGAGGAGTTGTTGGAGGAATCCAACTGCTTATCTAAAGCCTTCAAATCCCTCAAGAGAAAGTATGTAAAGCTCACCAGTGAGCATAAACAGAAATCTCAAGAGTGCGAGAAACTAGCTAAAGAGAATAGTGAGATGAAGACCGAAAAGTCTAATGAAGCTAAGATCTCAAGTGAAACATCACCATCTGAAGAAGTTGAAAAACTTCAACAGAAAGTGGAAGAGCTCACTTCTGATCTTGCCAAATTTGTTAATGGTAGAGACAATCTGACTAAGCTTCTTGGCATTCAGAAGCACTCTCTTAACAAAGAAGGTATTGGATATGTCCATCAAACACATCATAAAGTATCAACTAAAGTTCCTACAGTATCTGTTAAGTCAACTGTAACCAAATCAACACCTGTTTGTAACTTCTGTGGAAAAACTGGGCATGTTATGTCTAAGTGTATCCATAAGAAGAGAAGGAAGTCTTTACAGACTCCTAGAACTAACAGAAAAGGACCCAGAAAAATATGGGTACCTAAAGATCAAATAATTTTTGTTGCAGATGTCCTCAACAAGACAAAGAAAACACCACTGCTGGTACCTGGACAGTGGCTGCTCACGACATATGACAGGAGAAAGGTCTATGTTCCTAGACCTCCAATTTAAGAAAGGAGGACACGTTGCCTTCGGAAGGAATCAGAAAGGGAAGGTTATAGGAATTGGTACTATTGGTGGTAAACCCCCTCTTCCCTCTATATCTAATGTTCTCTTGGTAAAAGGATTAAGACACAACCTGCTTAGCATAAGTCAATTATGTGATAGTGGTTTTGATGTTTCCTTTACCAAGGATGTATGCATAGTTAAAGACTGTAGTGGCAAAACCTTCTTTTCAGCTAAAAGGCAACAAAATCTTTATAAGATTGAACTGTCTGATTTCTCAGATCAAAGTGTAACCTGTCTAATGTCTAAAGAGGATGAGAGATGGTTATGGCATAAGAAACTAGGACATGCTAGTATGAAACTATTTTCTGAATTAAAATAGAATAATCTCGTGAGAGGATTGCTTGATATTAGCTTTAAGAAAGATGTCTTGTGTGATGCATGTCAGAAAGGTAAACAGATAAAATCAAGTTTCAAATCTAAAAACCAAGTATCAACCTCTAGACCTCTTTACTTGTTACACATGGATCTGTTTGGACCAGTTAGTGTTGCCAGCCTGGCTGGAAGAAAATATGGATTTGTCATAGTTGATGACTATTCTAGATACACATGGGTACTCTTCCTAACACACAAGGATGAGTCTTTTAAGGCTTTCTCAGTATTCTGCAAAAGAGTACAAAATGAGCAGGGTTTCTGTATTTCTACCCTTAGAAGTGATAATGGGGGAGAATTTGAAAATGAGCAGTTTAGACAGTTCTGTGAGGAGAATGGAATCTCTCACAATTTCTCTGCACTTAGAACTCCACAGCAAAATGGTGTGGTTGAGAGAAAGAACAGATCTCTGCAAGAGATGGCTAGATCTATGCTCAATGAAAATAATCTCCCTAAGTACTTCGGCGGCGTGTCAAAACACTGCTTGTTATGTACAAAACAGAATACTTATTAGGCCTTTTCTAAAAAGGACTCCTTATGAATTGTGGAAAGGAAAAAGCCCCAACATGTCTTATTTTCATGCTTTTGGATGTGAATGTTTTATTCTGAATACCAGAGATAATCTTGGAAAGTTTGATTCTAAGGTATATAAAGGTATTTTCGTAGGTTATTCTGAAAAGTCTAAGGCCTTTAGAGTATACAATTCAAGAACTTGTATTATTGATGAATCTGTTCATGTTAAATTCAATGATGGATTAAAGACTGATAAAGAACTATCAGATCTAGAAGATGATCTTGTAGGTCTTGATATAAACAAGCCAGAAAGTCAACAACCCAATCTAACCAAAACAGAACCTGTGCCTGAGGTTGAAAGACAAGTGGAACAGACCAGTCAGCAGACAAGTCAAGATCTTCGTGATGATCTTAAAAGGGATTGGAAGTTCAACACTCATCATCCTAAGGATCTTATTATTGGAAATCCTTCTGAGGGAGTAAGAACCAGATCCACATTAAGAGAATCAAGCAATGTGGCCTTTATTTCAGATTTGGAGCCTAAACGCATTGAAGAAGCTCTTGAGGATGAAAGCTGGATTCTTGCTATGCAAGAAGAACTTAACCAGTTCACCAGAAATGATGTCTGGACTCTTGTCTCTAAGCCTAAAAACAAGTCAGTTATTGGAACAAGATGGGTCTTCAGAAACAAATTAGATGAAGATGGTAAAGTTGTCAGAAATAAGGCAAGGTTAGCAGCTCAAGGCTATAACCAACAAGAAGGTATTGATTATACTGAAACCTTTGCACCTGTAGCTAGAATAGAAGTCATACGCCTTTTAATGTCATATGTTGCACAACACCAAATTACCCTGTTTCAAATGGATGTAAAAAGTGCTTTTCTAAATGGTATAATTGAAGAATAAGTGTATGTTAAGCAACCCCCTGGTTTTGAGGATACTAATAAACCAGATCACGTTTTCAAACGTAAAAAGGCATTATATGGTTTGAAACAAGCACCTAGAGCATGGTATGATAGACTCAGTTCTTTTCTCATGCATAATGGTTTTACTAGAGGACAAGTAGACACTACTCTGTTCAAAAAATGCTCTAAAGAGAACTTTATTATAGTTCAAATATATGTTAATGATATTATTTTTGGAGCAACTAATGAAAAGCTGTGCAAGGAATTTTCAAATCTAATGCAAGCTGAATTTGAGATGAGCATGATGGGAGAATTGAAGTTCTTCCTTGGATTACAAATCAAGCAAACAAGTGATGGAATTTACATTCATCGACAAACTAAGCAAAGATGATGAAGGTAAAAAGGTAAATCAAACTGTCTACAGAGGTATGATTGGCTCTCTACTGTACTTAACTTCAAGCAGAACTGACATTCAATTTAGTGTCTGTATGTGTGCTAGATTCTAATCTGATCCTAGAGAATCTCATCTTAAGTCTGTAAAAAGAATATTTACATATTTGCTTGGAACTACTAATCTTGGTTTGCTGTATTTAAGATCAAAAGAATACAGATTAGTGGGATATTGTGATGCTGACTTTGCTGGAGACAGAATAGAAAGAAAAAGCACCAGTGGAGGATGTCACTTCATTGGAGCAAGTTTAGTCTCATGGTCAAGCAAGAGGCAGACAACCATTGCCTTGTCTACTGCTAGTTGCTGCTCTCAACTCTTATGGGTAAAACATCAACTTGGGGATTACTCAATTTATGAACATAACATATCTGTATGGTGTGATAATTCCAGTGCTATATTCTTAACTAAAAATCCAATTCAGCATTCTAAGGCTAAGCATATTGAAATCAAACATCATTTCATTAGGGATTATGTTCAAAAAGGCATCTTTGATATTAAGTTTGTTAAAACTGAAAATCAATGGGCTGATATTTTCACTAAACCCCTCGCAGAAGAAAGGTTTTTATTTATTAGAGATAATCTAAACATGCATTGCATTGTTGAATGACATGTATGAATGTTAACGGGTCTATGCTAAATCTGTCATTACTCCTATATACATGTTCTTTCAACTACGCATTAGTTCAGGGGGAGTAATGATACAATAATTTAAGTGGAATATGTTTAATATGCTTGCTGCATTACTATGATTTTCTTAACATGTTATCTTGCCTTTAACATATCTCATAAACAAAACTTGATAACCCTTTTTGATGTTGACAAAAGGGGGAGAAAGGGAGAAATGAATAGGGAGAATGGGAGAAATAAAAATGGGAGAATAGGAGAAATAGAATGAGAGAATGAATATGATATGACCTGTTCACACTTAATAAAATTTCAACCTGTCTATATATGCTATTTTCTTTGTTGATATTTTCTGAGGTTCATTAAATCATCATAATGTTTGTCATCATCAAAAAGGGGGAGATTGTTAAATCTCTAAAATGTCTGATGTGCATTTCCCTAAGTTTTGATGAGAACTAAACATTGGTTAATGATTTAATTAACCTTCATATTGGTTGCTAACCTATCTATCGAGTGTGCAGATTAAATAAGAGAATCATTCGTCCAACAGTGTAGTGATAAAAACTCACGCCCAAAACACAAGAGAAACAAACCCGCGTCCACTAAAAGTATCAGAAGGCCGCGTCCACTAAAGTATCAGAAGGCCGCGTCCACTAAAAGTATCAGAAGGCAGCGTCCACTAAAAGTATCACTAGGAGCGCGTAATCAAAGTATCAGAATAGCACGTCCACTAAGGTATCAGAATGGCTCGTCCAATGACGTGGCAAAAGACTCTCGTCCACTAGAGTAACTGAGACTCTCGTCCACTAGAGTAACTGAGACTTTTGTCCACCAGACTAACTGAGACCCTCGTCCACTAAAGTAACAGAAGCTCTCGTCCACTAGAGTAACAGAAGCGCTCGTCCACTAAAAGGTGTTAGAAGCGCTCGTCCACTAGTCTTTGGACTTGTGGAGTCCTTAATATAGAGCTCATCTACTAGCCCGAATGAAAACTCAAATGACTAGATAGACGTGATTATTTTCAAGATGGAAGCACTTATCTTATGAACGCGAATTCTCTAAAGATTATCAGAATCGTTTTTCAAAATCCAGAAAGAGACTTGAAGTCTTCTCTCCTACTCAGTTTCATAATTATCAAGAAAAGTCAGAAGACTACTCTCTCAAGCAACCTTGGATAATCTAAAAGAATGCTTCCAACATGCTTTATTCCACAAAAAGGGGAGTGTACTCAACAAAGTACAAAAAGCTCTCTGCCCAACTCTGACATGACTATATCTTGATGCATAAAGCCATGATCCTACATGTTAGAGTACAACCAACATTCCTATTGCATTAATGACTGGTCAGAACGACTCTATTGCATTAATGGGTGCTCAGAACGACTCTATTGCATTTAATGAAGTTCTGCTTGAAGCCAACATCTGAGATAATGTCTCTAACGGATACTAAATTCTTGAAGACTATAAATACATAAGTCATTGAAGATGAAGACATAGAGAATACACACTGCATTAAAAACGCCAATACTCTACTCATTAATTCTTTCATTCTGTATTCTTCAAACATTTGAAGTTATTACGCAAACTTTCCTAGACTTCACATTTAAACCAATCTCTGAGTGTTAGTGAATGATCTTCTTGTGAGAAGTTGTATTTATTACAAACCCAATCTCTCAAACAAACTAGAGTGAGCCTGAAGAGGCTAGGTGTGCAAATAATACTTGTCTTGAGCCTGAAGAGGCTAGGTGTGCAAATAATACTTGAGTCTGTAACCTTATCCGTTATAGTGGATAAATCTTGGTGCTGCCAAGGACTGGACGTAACTCTTTGATTTTAAGAGTGAACCAGGATAAATAACCTTGTCAATCTCTCTTCCCTTAAACTCTTTAATTGCCTTAGTTTTCTTACGTCTATCAAGTGGTGTGCTTGCAAAAGTCACCCATCCATCCTGTATTATTCCACTCGTCCAAATCTAGCCTCTTCGTTTGTGAAAAGATTTCAACTCTGCTTAAATTCTCACTAGGGACACAATTTAGCCTTTATTTTGGCCCAATTTGAAAATTCTTGTGACACCTAGAATTGTAGGTATCTTCCTTATCTTTCCGGGGATAGCAAGATCACCAAAATCTGATATTTGTAACTCTAGTTATGCTCTGCGCAAGGTAACAAGGTCAAGATGAGTGAAAATTTGAAAATTAACAATGTTTAGCAATTAATCCCAATTAAGCACAATAATGTAAAAGCGAAAACAATGATTGTAAAAGTTATCTAATTTCCATCTCTCTCCGGCTTGAGCGGCTGTAAACTGTTATTAATGCTTATTAACCAAGACCTAACACTATACCAAATTAAGGGCCTCTGAATAATCTTTCCAACAAGGTATCATATGCCTTAATTGAGCTTAAGATGAGTAAGTTAGGCCTATTTAAGTGAAGGAACATCATGGACTATGCATTGATCTGTGCCAGAGAACTCGGGACCCAATTTAGCCTTGATTTTGGCCTAATTTGACAACTCTTGTGAAACCTGAAATTGTAGGTCACTTCCTTATCCTTTTTATCCTTATAAATCCTGAACTAACCCTAGACCAAATTATGGGCCTCTATATAAGCTTTCCAATAAGGTATCATATGCCTTAATTGGGCTTA
Source organism: Sophora flavescens (assembly GCA_030762895.1). Taxonomy (NCBI): domain Eukaryota; kingdom Viridiplantae; phylum Streptophyta; class Magnoliopsida; order Fabales; family Fabaceae; genus Sophora; species Sophora flavescens. Next base: position 9,003,399 of record JAUPTC010000011.1, on the reverse strand, counting down.
AGATGAGTAAGTTAAGCCTATTGAAATGAAAGAACATCATGGACTGCGTACTGATCCGTGCCAGAGAATTACGGACCCAATTTAGCCTTGATTTTGGCCTAATTTGACAATTCTTGTTAAAACTGAAATTGTAGGTCTCTTCCTTATCTTTCTAGGGACAACAGGATCACCTAAATCCGATATCTGTAGCTCAAGTTATGCTCGGTGCAAGGCAACAAGGTCAGGATGGGTGAAAAATCCGAAAATTACCAATGTTTACCAATTAAGCCCAATAATGTAACAGCAAAAACAATGATTGTAAAAGCTGTCTAATTTCCGTCTCTCTCTGGCTTGAGCGGCTGTAAACTGCCATTTATGCTTATTAATCATGACCTAACCCTAGACAAAATTAAGGGCATCAAAATAAGCTTTCCAACAAGGTATCATAAGCCTTAATTCGGCTTAAGATGAGTAAGTAAGGCCCATTTAACTGAAGGAACATCATGGACTACGCACTGATACGTGCCAGAGAACTCGGTACCCAATTTAGCCTTGATTCTGGCCTAATTTGACAATTCTAGTGAAACCTAAAATTGTAGGTCTCTTCCTTATCCTATTTATGCTTATTAATCCGGACCTAACCATAGAACAAATTAAGGGCCTCTGAATAAGCTTTCTAATAAGGTATCATATGCCTTAATTGGGCTTAAGAGGAGTAAGTTAGGCCCATTTAAGTGAAGGAACATCATGGACTGCGCACTAATCCGCGCCACAGAATTAGGGACACAATTTAGCCTTGAGTTTGGCCTTATTTGACAATTCTTATGAAACATGAAATTGTAGGTCTTTTCCTTATCTTTCTAGGGACAGCAAGATCACCAAAATCCGATATCTGTCGCTCTAGTTATGCTCTACCCAATACAACAAGGTCAGGATGAGTTAAAAATCCGAAAATTAACAATGTTTAGCGGTTAAGCCCAATTATGTAAAAGCAAAAAAAATGATTGTAAAAGTTGTATAATTTCAGTCTCTCTCTGGCTTGTGAGGCTGTAAATAAGTGCCTGTGAATAAGTTTTCCAACAAGGTATCATATGCCTTAATTGGGCTTAAGATGATTAAGTTTGGCCTGTTTAAGTGAAGGAACATCATGGACTGAGCACTGATCCACACCAGAGAACTCGGGACCCAATTTAGCCTTGATTTTGGCCTAATTTGACAATTCTTGTTAAACCTGAAATTGTAGGTCTCTTCCTTATCTTTCTAGGGACAGCAAGGTCACCAAAATACGATATCTGTATCTCCAGTTATGCTATGCGCAAGGCAACAAGGTCAGGATGAGTGAAAAATCCGAAAATTAACAATGTTTAGCAATTAAGCCCAATAATGTAAAAGCAAAAACAATGATTGTAAAAGTTGTCTAATTTCCGTCTCTCTCTTGCTTATGCGGCTGTAAACTGCTATTTATGCTTATTAATCCTGATCTAACCCTAGACCAAATTAAGGGCCTCTGAATAACCTTTCCAACTACGTGTCATATGCCTTAATTGGGAAAAAGATTAGTAAGTTAGTCCCTTTTAAGTGAAGGAACATCATGGACTGCGCACTAATCCGCACCAGAGAACTTAGGATCCAATTTAGCCTTGATTTTGGCCTAATTAGACGATTTTCGTGAAACCTGATATTGTAGGTCTCTTCCTTATCTTTCTAGGGACAACAAGATCACCAAAATCCGATATTTGTAGCTCAAGTTATTCTCTGCGCAAGGCAACAAGGTCGGGATGAGTGAAAAATCCGAAAATTAACAATGTTTAGCAATTAAGCCCAATTAATCCCAATAATGTAAAAACAAAAACAATGATTCTAAAAGTTTTCTAATTTCCGTCTTTCTCTGGCTTGTGCGGCTGTAAACTGCAATTTATACTTATTAATGCTGACCTAACCCTAGAACAAATTAAGGACCCTTGAATAAGCTTTCCAACAAGGTATCATATGCCTTAATTGAGCTTTAGATGAGTAAGTAAGGCCCATTTAACTGAAGGAACAGCATGGACTGCGCACTGATCCGCGCCAGAGAACTCGCGACCCAATTTAGCCTTGATTTTTGCCTAATTTGACAATTCTTGTGAAACCTGAAATTGTAGGCCTCTTCCTTATCATTCTAGGGTCAGAATGATCACCAAAATCCGATATCTGTAGCTCTAGTTATGCTCTGCGCAAGGCAACGAGGTCAGGATGAGTGAAAATTCCGAAAATTAACAATGTTTAGCAATTAAACCGAATTAAGCCCAATAATGTAAAATCAAAAACAATGATTGTAAAAGTTGTCTAATTTTCGTCTCTCTCTGGCTTGTGCGGATGTAAACTGCTATTTATGCTTATTAATCCTGACCTAACCCTAGACCAAATTATGGGACTCTGAATAAGCTTTCGAACAAGGTATCATGTGCCTTAATTTGGCTTAAGAAGAGTAAGTTAGGGCCATTTAAAAGAAGGAACACCATGGATTGCGCACTAATCCGTGCCAGAGAACTCGGGAACAAATTTAGCCTTTATTTTGGCCTAATTTAACAAATCTCGTGAAACCAGAAATAGTAGGTCTCTTTCTTAACTTTCTAGGGACAGCAAGATCAACAAAATCCGATATCTGTAGCTCTACTTATGCTTTGCGCAAGGCAACAAGGTCAGGATGAGTGAAAAATCCGAAAATTAACAATGTTTAGCAATTAAGCACAATTAAGCCCAATAATGTAAAAGAAAAAAAATGATTGTAAAAGTTGTCTAATTTTCGTCTCTCTCTGGCTTGTGCGGCTGTAAACTGCTATTTATGCTTATTAATCCTGACCTAACCCTAGACCAAATTAAGGGCCTCTGAATAACCTTTCCAACTACGTATCATATGCCTTAATTGGGAAAAAGATGAGTAAGTTAGGCCCTTTTAAGTGAAGGAACATCATGGACTGCGCACTAATCCGTGCCAGAGAACTTAGGATCCAATTTATGATTTTGCCCTAATTAGACTATTTTCGTGAATCCTGATATTGTAGGTCTCTTCCTTATCTTTCTAGGGACAACAAGATCACCAAAATCCGATATTTGTAGCTCAAGTTATGCTCTGCCCAAGGCAACACGGTCGGGATGAGTGAAAAATCCGAAAATTAACAATATTTAGCAATTAAGCCCAATTGAGCCCAATAATGTAAAAACAAAAACAATGATTGTAAAAGTTGTCTAATTTCTGTCTTTCTCTGGCTTCTGCGGCTGTAAACTGCAATTTATACTTATTAATCCCGTCCTAACCCTAGACCAAATTAAGGGCCCCTGAATAAGCTTTCCAACAAGGTATCATATGCCTTAATTGAGCTTAAGATGAGTAAGTCAGGCCCATTTAACTGAATGAACAGCATGGACTGCGCACTGATCCGCGCCAGAGAACTCGGGACCAAATTAAGCCTTGATTTTTGCCTAATTTGACAATTCTTGTGAAACCTGAAATTGCAGGTCTCTTCCTTATCTTTCTAGTGACATAATGATCACCAAAATCCGATATATGTTCCTCTAGTTATGCTCTGCGCATGGCAACAAGGTCAGGATGAGTGAAAAATCCGAAAATTCACAATGTTTAGCAATTAAGCCCAATTAAGCCCAATAATGTAAAATAAAAAATAATGATTATAAAAGTTGTCTAATTTTCGTCTCTCTCTGGCTTGTGCGGATGTAAACTGCTATTTATGCTTATCAATCCAGACCGAACCCTAGACCAAATTATGGGCCTCTGAATAAGCTTTCCAACAAAGTATCATATGCGTTAATTGGGCTTAAGATGAGTAAGTTAGACCCATTTAAGTGAAGGAACAACATGTATTGTGCATTGATCCATGCCAGAGAACTTGGGACCCAATTTAGCCTTGATTTTTGCCTAACTTGACAATTTTTGCAAGCCTGAAATTGTAGGTCTCTTCCTTATATTTCTTGGGTCAGGAAGATCACCAAAATCCGATATATGTAGCTCTAGTTATGATCTGCGCAAGGCAACAAGGTCAGGATGAGTGAAAAATCCGAAAATTAACAATGTTTAGCAATTAAGCCCAATAATGTAAAAGGAAAAACAATGACTGTAAAAGTTGTCTAATTTCCGTCTTTCTATAGCTTGTGCGACTGTAAACTGCTATTTATGCTTATTAATCCTGGCCTAACCCTAGAACAAATTATCATATGCTTTAATTGGGCTTAAGATGAGTAAGTTAGGCCCATTTAAGTGAAGGAACATCATGGACTGCGCACTGATCCTCGCCAGAGAACTCGAGACCCAATTTAGCCTTGATTTTGGCCTAATTTTAACAATTCTAGTGATAACTGAAATTGTAGGTCTCTTCCTTATCATTCTAGTGACAGCAAGATCATGAAAATCCGATATCTGTAGCTCAAGTTATGCTTTGCGTAAAGCAACAATGTCAGGATGAGTGAAAAATCCGAAAATTAACAATGTTTAGCAATTAACCCCAATTAAGCCCAATAAAGTAAAAGCAAAAACAATGATTGTAAAAGTTATCTAATTTCCGTCTCTCTCAGACTTGTGCGGCTGTAAACTACTATTTATGCTTATTAATCCTTACCTAACCCTAGACAAAATTAAGGGCCTCTGAATAAGCTTTCCATCAAGGTATCATATTCCTTAATTGGGTTTAAGATGAGTAAGTTAGGCCCATTTAAGTGAGGTAACATCATGGACTGCGCACCGATCCGCGCCAGAGAACTCGGGACCCAATTTAGCCATGATTTTGGCCTAATTTGACAATTCTCGTGAAACCTGAAATTGTAGGTCTCTTCCTTATCTTTCTACGGATAACACGATCACCAAAATCCGATATCTGTAGCTCTAGCTTTGCTCCGCGTAAGGCAACAAGGTCAGGATGAGTGAAAAATCCGAAAATTAACAATGTTTAGCAAGTTAGCCCAATTAATCCCAACAATGTAAAAGCAAAAACAATGATTGTAAAAGTTGTCTGATTTCCGTCTCTCTCTGGCTTGTGCGGCTGTAAACTGTTATTTATGCTTATTAATCCTGACCTAACCCTAGACCAAATTAAGGGCCTCTTAATAAGCTTTCCAACAAAGTATCATATGTCTTAATTTGGATTAAGATGAGTAAGTTGGGGCCATTTAAGAGAAGGAACATCATGGATTGCACATTGATCCGCGCCATAGAACTCGGGACCCAATTTAGCCTTGATTTTGGCCTAATTTGACAATTCTCGTGAAACCTGAAATTGTAGGATTATTCATTATATTTCTAGGCACAGCAACATCACCAAAATCCAATATCTGTAGATCTAGTTTTGCTCGGCGCAAGGCAACAAGGTCAGGATGAGTGAAAAATCCGAAAATTATCAATGTTTAGACATTAAGCCCAAATAAGCCCAACAATGTAAAAGCAAAAACAATGATTGTAAAAGTTATGTAATTTCCATCTCTCTGGATTGTACGAATGTATACTTCTATTTATGCTTATTAAACCCGACCTAACCCTAGACCAAATTAGGGCCTCTGAATAAGCTTTCCAACAAGGTATCATATGCCTTAATTGGGCTTAAGATAAGTAAGTTAGGCCCATTTAAGTGAAGTAACATCATGGACTGAGCACCGATCCACGCCAGAGAACTCGGGACCCAATTTAGCCTTGATTTTGGCATAATTTGACAATTCTCGTGACACCCGAAATTGTAGGTATCTTCCTTATCTTTCTAGGGACAGCAAGATCCCCAAAATCCGATATATGTAACTCTAGTTTTTCTCTGCGCAAGGCAACAAGGTCAGGATGACTGAATTAAGGGCCTCTGAATAAGCTTTCCAACAAATTATCAAATGCCTTAATTGGGCCTAAGATGAGTAAGTTAGACCCATTTAAGTGAATGAACAACATGTACTGCGTACTGATCCACGCTAGAGGACTTGGGACCCAATTTAGCCTTTATTTTTGCCTAATTTGACAATTCTTGTGAAACCTGAAATTGTAGGTCTCTTCCTAATCCTTCTTGGGTCAGGAAGATCACCAAAATCCGATATATGTAGCTCTAGTTATGATCTGCGCAAGGCAACAAGGTCCGGATGAGTGAAAAATCCGAAAATTAACAATGTTTATCAATTAAGCCCAATTAAGCCCAATAATATAAAAGGAAAAACAATGATTGTAAAAGTTGTCTAATTTCCGTCTTTCTATAGCCTGTGCGGATGTAAACTGCTATTTATGCATATTAATCCTGGCCTAACCCAAGAACAAATTAAGGGCTTCTGAATAAGCTTTCCAACAAGGTATGATATGTCTTAATAGGGCTTAAGATGAGTAAGTTAGGCCCATTTAAGTGAAGGAACATCATGGACTGCACATTTATCCGCGCCAGAGAACTTAGGACCCAATCTAGCCTAGATTTTGGCCTAATTTGACAATTCTTGTGAAACCTGAAATTATAGGTCTCTTACTTATCTTACTAGAGACTGCAAGATCACAAAAATCCGATATCTGTAGCTCTAGTAATGCTCTGCGCAAGGCAACATGGTTAGGATGAGTGAAAAATCGAAAAATTTACAATGTTTAGCAATTAAGCCCAATTAAGCCCAATAATGTAAAAGAAAACACAATGATTGTAAAAGTTGTCTAATTTTTGTCTCTCTCTGGCTTGTGCGGCTGTAAACTGCTATTTATGCTGATTAATCATGGACTGTGCACTGATCCGCGCCAGAGAACTCGGTACCCAATTTAACCTTGATTTGAGCCTAATTTGACAATTCTTGTGAAACCTGAAATTGTAGGTCTCTTCCTTATCTTTCTAGGGACAAGAAGATCACCAAAATCCGATATCTGTAGCTCTAGTTATGCTTTGTGCAAGGCAACAAGGTTAGGATGAGTGAAAAATCTGAAAATTAACAATGTTTAGCAATTAAGCCCAATAATGTAAAAGCAAAAACAATGATTGTAAAAGTTATCTAATTTCCATCTATCTGGCTTGTGCTACTGTAAACTGCTATTTATGCTTTTTAATCCTGACTTAACCCTAGACCAAAATAAGGGTCTCTGAATAAGCTTTCCAACAAGGTATCATATGCCTTAATTGGGCTTAAGATGAGTAAGTTACGCCCATTTAAGTGAAGGAACATCATGGACTGCGCATTGATCCGCTCCAAAGAACTAGGGACCCAATTTAGCCTTTATTTTGGCCTAATTTGGCAACTCTTGTTAAACCTGAAATTGTAGGTCTCTTCCTTATCTTTCTAGGGACAACAAGATCACCAAAATCCGATATCTGTAGCTCAAGTTATGCTCTGCGCAAGACAACAAGGTCAGGATGAGTGAAAAATCTAAAAATTAACAATGTTTATCAATTAAGCCCAATTAAGCCCGTTAATGTATAAGCAAAAACAATGATTGTAAAAGTTTCCTAACTTCTGTCTCTCTCTGGCTTGTGCGGCTGTAAACTGCTATTAATTCTTATTAATCATGACCTATCCCTAGACCAAATTAAGGGCCTCTGAATTAGCTTTCCAACAAGGTATCATAGGCCTTAATTGGGCTTAAGATGAGTAAGTTAGGCCCATTTAAGTGAAGGAACTACATGAACTGCGCACCGATCCGGGCCAGAGAACTCGGGACCCAATTTAGTATTGATTTTGGCCTAATTTGACAATTCTTGTGCAAACTGAAATTATAGGTCTCTTCCTTATCTTTCTAGGGAAAGCAAGATCACCAAAATCCGATATCTGTAGCTCAAGTTATGCTCTGCGCAAGGTAACAAGGTCCGGATGAGTGAAAAATCCGAAAATTAACAATGTTTAGCAATTAAGCCCAATTGAGCCCAATAATGTAAAAGCAAAAACAATGATTGTAAAAGTTGTCTAATTTTCGTCTCTCTCTTGCTTGTGTGGCTATAAACTGCAATTTTTGCTTATCAATCCAGACCAAACCCTAGACCAAATTAAGGGCCTCAGAATAAGCTTTCCAACAAAGTATCATATGCCTTAATTGGGCTTAAGATGAGTAAGTTAGACCCATTTAAGTGAAGGAACATAATATATTGCGCACTGATCCACGCCAGAGAACTTGGGACCCAATTTAGCATTGATTTTGCCTAATTTGACAATACTTGTGATACCTGAAATTGTAGGTATCTTCCTTATCTTTCTAGGAAATGCAAGATCACCAAAATCCGATATATGTAGCTCTAGAAATGCTCTGCGCAAGACAACATGGTCAGGATGAGTGAAAAATCCGAAAATTAACTATGTTAAGCAATTAAGCCCAATTAAGCCCAATAATGTAAAAGCAAAAACAGTTATTGTAAAAGTTGTCTATTTTCTATCTCTCTCTGGCTTGTGCGGCTGTAAACTGCTATTTATGCTTATTAATCCCGACCAAACCCTAAACCAAATTAAGGGCCTCTGAATAAGCTTTCCAACAACGTATCATATGCCTTACTTGGGCTTAAGATAAGTAAGTTAGGCCCATTTAAGTGAAGGAACATCATGGACTGTGCACGGATCCGAGCCAAAGAACTCGGGACCTTGCCTTGATTTTGGCCAAATTTGACAATTATTGTGAAACCTGAAATTGTAGGTCTCTTCCTTATCTTTCTAGGGACAGCAAGATCACCAAAATCCGATATCTGTAGCTCTAGTTATGCTCTGCGCAAGGCAACAAGGTTAGGATGAGTGAAAAATCCAAAAATTAACAATGTTTAGCAATTAAGCCCAATAATGTAAAAGCAAAAACAATGATTGTAAAAGTTGTCTAATTTCCATCTATCTGGCTTGTGCGACTATAAACTGCTATTTATGCTTTTTAATCCTTACTTAACCCTAGACAAAATTAAGGGACTCTGAATAAGCTTTCCAACAAGGTATCATATGCCTTAATTGGGCTTAAGATGAGTAAGTTAGGCCCATTTAAGTGAAGGAACATCATGGACTGCGCACTGATCCACTCCAAATAACTAGGGACCCAATTTAGCCTTGATTTTGGCCTAATTTGGCAATTCTTGTGAAACTTGAAATTGTAGGTCTCTTCCTTATCTTTCTAGGGACAACAAGATCACCGAAATCCGATATCTGTAGCTCAAATTATGCTCTGCACAAGACAATAAGGTCAGGATGAGTGAAAAATCTAAAAATTAACAATGTTTAGCAATTTAGCCCAATTAAGCCCGTTAATGTATAAGTAAAAACAATGATTGTAAAAGTTTCCTAACTTCTGTCTCTCCTCTGAGCTTGTAAGGAGGCGGTAAAGCTGGCCTATTAATGCTTATTAATACCTATCCCTAGACCAAATTAAGGGCCTCTCAATTAGCTTTCCAACAAGGTATCATATGCCTTAATTGGGCTTAAGATGAGTAAGTCGTGGCCCATTTAAGTGAAGGAACTACATGAATGCGCATCGATCCGGGCCAGAGAACTCGGGACCCAATTTAGCATTGATTTTGGCCTAATTGGACAATTCTTGTGAAAACTGAAATTATAGGTCTCTTCCTTATCTTTCTAGGGACAACAAGATCACCAAAATCCGATATCTAGCTCTAGCTCTGCTCAGGCAACAAGGTCGGGATGAGTGAAAAATCTGAAAATTAACAATGTTTAGAAATTAAGCCCAATTAGGCGAATAATGTAAAAGGAAAAACAATGATTGTAAAAGTTGTCTAATTTCCGTCTTTCTATAGCTTGGTGTCTATTTATGCTTATTAATCCTGGCCTAACCTTAGAATAAATTATCATATGCTTTAATTGGGCTTAAGATGAGTAAGTTAGGCCCATTTAAGTGAAGGAACATCATGGATTGCGCATCGATCTGGGCCAGAGAACTCGAGACCCAATTTAGCCTTGATTTTGGCCTAATTTGATAATTCTAGTGAAAACCGAAATTGTAGGTCTCTTCCTTATCATTCTAGTGACAGCAAGATCATGAAAACCCAATATATGTAGCTCAAGTTATGCTTTGCGCAAGGCAACAAAGACAGGATGAGTGAAAAATCCGAAAATTGACAATGTTTAGCAATTAACCCCAATTAAGCCCAATAAAGTAAAAGCAAAAACAATGATTGTAAAAGTTGTCTAATTTCCGTCTCTCTCTGACTTGTGCGACTGTAAACAGCTATTTATGCTTATTAAGCCTGACCTAACCCTTGACCAAATTAAGGGCCTCTGAATAAGCTTTCCAAAAAGTTATTATATGCCATAATTGGTCTTAAGATGAGTAAGTTAGGCCTATTTAAGTGAAGGAATATGATGGACTGCACACTGATCCGCGCCAGAGAATTCGGGACCCAATTTAGCCTTGATTTTGGCCTAATTTGACAATTCTCGGGAAACTTGAAATTGTAGGTCTCTTCCTTATCTTTCTAGGGACAGCAAGAAAATTCTAGTTATGCTCTACGCAAGGCAACAAGGTCAGGATGAGTGAAAAATCCGAAAATTAACAATGTTTTGCAAATAAGCCCACTTAACCCCAATAATGTAAAAGCAAAAACAATGATTGTAAAAGTCGTCTAATTTATGGGCTTAAGATGAGTAAGTTGGGCCCATTTAAGTGAAGGAAAATCATGGACTGCGTACTGATCTGTATCAGAGAACTCGGGACCCAATTTAGCCTTGATTTTGGCCTAATTTGACAATTCTTGTGAAACCAGAAATTGTAGGTCTCTTCCTTATCTTTCTAGGGACAGCAAGATCACCCAAATCAGATATCTGTAGCTCCAGTTATGCTCTGCGCAAGGCAACAAGGTCAGATTAGTGAAAAATCCGAAAATTAACAATGTCTAGCAATTAAGCCCAATTAAGCCAAATAATGTAAAAGCAAAAACAATGATTATAAAAGTTGTCTGAATAAGCTTTCCAACAAGGTATCATATGCCTTAATTGGGCTTAAGATGATTACGTTAGGACAATTTAAGTGAAGGAACATCATTGACTGCGTACTGATCCGCGCCAGAGAACTCGGGACCAACTTTAGCCTTGATTTTGGCCTAATTTGACAATTTTTGTGAAACTTGAAATTGTAGGCCTCTTCCTTATCTTTCTAGGGACAGCAAGATCAACAAAATCCGATATCAGTAGCTCTAGTTATACGCTGCGCAAGGCAAGAAGGTCAGGAATAGTGAAATATCCGAAAATTAACAATGTTTAGCAATTAAGCCCAATAATGTAAAAGCAAAAAGCAACGATTGTAAAATTTGTCTAATTTCCATCTCTCTCTGGCTTGTGCGGTCAGAAACTGCTATTTATGCTTATTAATCCTGACCAAACCCTAGACCAAATTAAGAGACTCTGAATAAGCTTTCAACAAGGTATCATAAGCCTTAATTCGGCTTAAGATGAGTGAGTTAGGACCATTTAAGTGTAGGAACATCATGGACTGCGTACTAATCCTTACCAGAGAACTCGGGACCCAATTTAGCCTTGATTTTGGCCTAATTTGACAATTCTTTTGAAATCTGAAATTGTTGGTCTCTTCTTATCTTTCTATGGACAGCAAGATCACCAAAATCCGTTATTTATAGCTCTAGTTATGCTCTGCGCAAGGCAACAAGGTCAGGATGACTGAAAAATTCGAAAATTGACAATGTCTAGCAATTAAGCCCAATTAAACCCAATAATACAAAAGCAAAAATAATGATTGTTGAAATTGTCTAATTTCCGTCTCTCTCTGGCTTGTGCGACTGTAAACTTCTATTTATGCTTATTAATCCTGACCTAACACTTGACCAAATTAAGGGACTCCTAATAAGCTTTCCAACAAGGTATCATATGCCTTAATTGGGCTTAAGATGAGTAAGTTAGGCTCATTTAAGTGATGGAACATCATGGACTGCGCACTGATCCGCACCAGAGAACTCGGGACGCAATTTAGCCTTGATTTTGGCCTAATTTGACAATTCTTCTAAAACCTGAAATTGTAGGTCTCTTCCTTATCTTTCTAGGGAAAGCAAGATCACCAAAATTCGATATCTGTAGCTCAAGTTATGCTCTGTGCAAGACAACAAGGTCAGGATGAGTGAAAAATATGAAAATAAACAATGTTTAGCAATTAAACCCAATAATGTATAAGCAAAAAACAATGATTGTAAAAGCTGTCTAATTTTCGTCTCTCTCTGGCTTGTGTGGTTGTAAACTGCTATTTATGCTTATTAATCATGACCTAACACCAGACCAAATTAAGGGACTCTGAATAAGCTTTCCATCAAAGTATCATATGCCTTAATTGAGCTTAAGATGAGTAAGTTAGACCCATTTAAGTGAAGGAACAACATGTACTGCACACTGATCCACGCCAGAGAACCTGGGACCCAATTTAGCCTTGATTTTTGCATAATTTGACAATTCTTGTGAAACCTGAAATTGTAGGTCTCTTCCATATCTTTCTTGGGTTAGGAAGATCACCAAAATCCGATATATGTAGCTCTAGTTATGATCTGCGCAAAGGCAACAAGGTCAGGATGAGTGAAAAATTCGAAAATTAACAATGTTTAGCAATTAAGCCCAATTAAGCCCAACAATGTAAAAGAAAAAACAATGATTGTAAAAGTTGTCCAATTTTCGTCTTTCTATAGCTTGTGCGACAGTAAACTGCTATTTATGCTTATTAATCCTATCCTAACCCTAGAACAAATTAAGGGCCTCTGAATAAGCTTTCCAACAAGATATCATATGCCTTAATAAAGCTTAAGATGAGTAAGTTAGGCCCATTTAAGTGAAGGAGCATCATGGAATACACACTGATCTGAGCCAGAGAACTCAGGACCCAATCTAGCCTTGATTTTGGCCAAATTTGACAATTCTTGTGAAACCTGAAATTATAGGCCTCTTCCTTATCTTTCTAGGGATAGCAAGATCACCAAAATCAGATATCTGTAGCTCCAGTTATGCTCTGCGCATGGCAACAAGGTCATGATGAGTGAAAAATCTAAAAATTAACAATGTTTAACAATTAAGCCCAATTAAGCCCAATAATGTATAAGCAAAAACAATGATTGTAAAAGTTGTCTAATTTCTGTCTCTCTCTGGCTTGTGTGGCTATAAACTACTATTTATGCTTGTTAATCCTGACCTAACCCTAGATCAAATTAAGGGCCTCTGAATAAGCTTTCCAACAAGGTATCATACGCCTTAATTGGGCTTAAAATGAGTAAGTTAGGCCCATTTAAGTGAAGGAACGTCATGGACTGTGCACTGAACCACGCCAGAGAACTCGGGACCAAATTTTGCCTTGATTTTGACCTAATTTGACAATTCTTGGATATCTGAAATTGTAGGTCACTTCCTTACCTTTCTAGGGACAGCAAGATCACCAAAATCCGATATCTGTAGCTCTATTTATGCTCCGCACAAGGCAACAAACTCAGGATGAGTGAAAAATCCAAAAATTAACAATGGTTAGCAATTAAGCCCAATAATGTATAAGCAAAAATAATGGTTGTAAAAGTTGTCTAATTTCTGTCTCTCTCTGGCTTGTGCGGCTGTAAACTGCTATTTATGCTTATTAATCTTGACCTAACCCTAGACCAAATTAAGGGCCTCTGAATAAGCTTTCCAACAAGGTATCATATGCCTTAATTGGGCTTAACATGAGTAAGTTAGGCCCATTTAAGTGAAGGAACATCATGGACTGTGCCGATATGATTTTTTTTCTAGGCAAGTATACCTTGTCGCAAGCAAGTAATACGGTGGTGAGACCGGATATCGTCCTCAAGGATCAGTTTCCAATTACCAATTCACAAGTCAAACAACTATCTAGACTAAACTATGAAGAGAGATCAAATAAAAAAATAAAGCAACAAAAGCAATAAAATATTTTTGGTCTTTTTGTGAACTTTTATCAAACACTTGGAGTGCAGAAAAAGTTGTGGTTAACAGTCAGGATTAGACTACACTAATCATCCCTTAATTGCAATGAAATGGTTACTAACACAAGTCCTAATTCAATTATAACAATCAAGCCTTTTGAAATACTCAAACCCTACTGTCTTAGGTGGAATGAGCCTAAAACCCCAAATTAAACCCTAATGTCTTAGGTAGATTAACATGAGACTTTGCATAAAGAGCCAAGACTTATAAGATTGCAAGCACCCCAAGATCTATGTCTAGATTCATGAACTACTTGTCATTTGATTCATGAGCATGCCTTAACATCAATCTTTCAATTGTCTATCAAAGCAACAAATCATTCCAAGGATGGCCAAACCAAGGAAAGCATTAAGCATGGAACCAATACTCATAAATAATTAGAAACTTGCATTAAAACCAAATCAAAATACAATCAAGTTCTGAAAAGCAAACATCTAACCCCAACAACAGGGGAATTAGCTACACATGATAAAGTCTACAAAAGAGAAAGAGAGAGGAGATGAAGAAAACTCCATGAAGAATCCTCCAATCTTCTTTCAGTCCAAGAGCAGAGAGAACATCATTTTTAGGGTTCCAGCCTTCCCCAACCGTCATCTCCCTTTAGGGTTTCCAAGTCTCTGGTAAAAGTCCTTCATTCTGTTAAGTATGGCTCTATTTATAGATCAGTCGCGCGTCGCGGCAATGATGGCCATCACGGCCAGGCCGTGACGGGTTCTACCCTGGGCGCGTCTTTACTTCTTGGTCTGTCACGGCCGTGATAGGCATCGCGGCTAGGTCGTGACAACTTCTGACTTTTGGCTTCTTTTTATCAGCTTTGCTTGATCATGGCCGTGATGGTCATCACGGCCAGGTCGTGATGGGCTCCGGTTGGTTCATTTCTTCACTTTTCAAGCTCTATCTTCATCCAAGCTCCATCATGGTTGATCTTAAGCATTATTTCCTTAATTTCTGTAAAACAACACCACGAAACCGCCTTACCCGTTCCAAGGTAAAAACTAACCAAAAACAAACTAATCATGCCTAAACTATATGAAAAATGCATGCAAAATGATAATGAAATATGCGTTGAAATCACACTCATCAAATCACCCCAAGCTTAAGACTTTGCTTGTCCTCAAGCAAAAACCAAGGCCAGAAGATATAAATAATCAGAGCATGGATAGTGAACCAAGAACCCGAGTAACTAATCCAAGTGACAGGCATTTTCAAATAATTCACCAAGAGACAATAAATCTCAAGTCCAATTAGAAGCTTAGGGTTACTAGACTCATATTCTCAATGATTTGGGCACTCTTTCTCACCTCACTCAAGTGTTTAGGGATATATTACATTTCGCTCAATTTCCTCAAGGAATGAATTCTACCATAAGCTCGACTATTAACCAAATCTCTACTTTATTAATGAAAACATATCAGAATCAAGAGGTCTTTTACTTTGGTTGTACCGGGGCCATGGGATTAATCGTTAGGTGGGGAAATCAAGAAAGGAAATTTCAAGAAGGCTAACAAAAATATCAATCATTGCAAACATGACACCTTCTAAAACACCTTTTTGGGTTTTGACTCATTTTTCCACCTTTCTTTCTTTCTTTCTTTCTTTTATTTCTCACTTTATTTTGTCATCCCCTTCTCAATATATATTTTCTTTTTCTTTTCTTTCTTTTTCTAATTTTTTTTCTTTTTGTTTGGAGAAGGGGAGATTTTTAGCTCAAGAGAAATATTTTCCAACTTTCTCATCCCATACTTTTTCGACTACCTTTTTACCCTTTTTTGTTATACTTTAGAAGGTCTCCTATCGAGCATCATTCATCAATATATTTCAAGGTACCAAGAAAAGTATTTTATTTTTCTGTAGGCTCAAAATTGGGCAACTAAGGGGTAGCATTTAGTCAATCGAAGCTCAGAAGGCCGGAAAAATACCTAGTGCCTCAATCATTTTCAAAAATGTTTTCAAAGAATTTTTAAGCTTCAAAATGGTTTCAAGTCAAGTTCTAGAGAATTACAATCCAAGAGGAATAACACTCTATCACAAATAATGGGGTAGATTTAATGAGTACCCCTTTATGGCTCAAAAGCTCACATTTAGCAGTTCAAAAATCAATGAGAAACACAAATCTATGGAACCACATGCTAATTATCAACTATCAAAGATCGTCTCAAGAATTTTTATTTGTAGCCTTATCGGAAGAATAAAAAAATTGGGTTCAAGAATGCACTATATCAATTTAATTGGCACTAAGTTCTTACAATTGGATGCATAATCTAAGCAAGGGGCAATCGAATCATGTGATCATGCGAAAACTAAAAAAAAAAAAAACAAAAAAAAAAAAAAAACAAAAAAAAAAAAACCAAAAAAAAAAATAGTAATGGGGGAAAAAGGAAAAAAAAACAAAAATGGCCGTAGTGGCAGTTTTTACACTCCAACCCCTCCTAGATTGTGTAAAATTGGGGGAGACCCCAACACCCACCACCGCGGCGGGGGGCTGCCGGTCTTGTGATCTCCCGCTTCACCGCGGGGGGGAATGGCCGCCGGGCGTGATCCTTCTTCCCACTACGGTTAGTACAAACCATCTTCCCCCGGGCGCGATGGTTCTGACTTTGTTTCTCCTTGCCCCTTTTGCTTCTCCTTCCTTCTTTCCCTGAAAACACTTAACAAAATCTATTAATTTATGATTATTTACTCTTGATCTTCTCAAATTATTCAAGAGTTAAATTCAAAAACAAATGGAAAAAGGAAAAGAAAACTTGCGTTGCCTCCCCAATAAGCGCTTCTTTAACGTCACTAGCTTAACTCATTAAGAAGCATCCACCTGGATCCCATAGCTTTGTGGCATAAGGGCCAAGAGATGCTCATCATGTGAGATCCTCCACCGGATCCCATGGTTTGTGGAGTGGCAATGCGAAGTAATATGAATCTTCCCTCGGTTCCTCCTTGGTCAAATGGCTTTTGACCTCTTGGGGCATAAATGTTCCATGAAGCACATGAGGTTTTACTTCTGGAGCCAATTTTTGTAGGATCCACACATGCATGCAAACCAATATATTTGTCCAAGGCAGCAATATCAAGATGCTTGGCAAGCATGGTGAAATATAGATCCTCTTGGCTCTCCGTTCCATGTTTTTTTCTGTGGCTCATCTTCCAATGCCACTTCATCAACACTTTGATCCATCCCCAAAACCAGATTTTGCTCAATTTGCGCTCCATGTGACTCTTGTACTAACTGTTTCCAAATTTCCTAAACTTGCGTTTTGAAATTTTGCATCACACGCCGATACTATCACGATTGGTTCCGATTTTGGTCTCGAGAGATGGATAGCTCTTGGGAATATTGTTCTAGAGCAACCTTCAAAGGTGTTTGCTCATTCCATTCCCATTCCTCCTCATGCTTCATGATTACACTATAAGCTTGTGCATGAGGGCATTGATTTCCCGAGCTCATAGTCTCCCACACCACATTAGGCCCAAAGGAATATTTTGTTACACCATCCAAGGCTGTAAAATGATAAGTCTCCATGATTTGCAATCCACCTTGCACAAATGTAACTCAAAAGAAAAAAATCAAATATATACAAAAATATATATAAACAAAAATATCTAAAGTAGTTGTCTACTTTGTTACTAATGATATTGGCAAAACCGATCCTCGGCAACGACGCCAAAACTTGATACGATTTTTTTTCTAGGAAAGTATACCTTGTGGAAAGCAAGTATCCGGTGGTGAGATCGGATATCATCCTCGAGGGATCAGTTGCCGCTTACCAATTCACAAGTCAAACAGCTATCTAGACTAAACTATGAAGATAGATCAAATCATAAAATAAAGCAACAAAAGCAATAAAATATTTTTGGTCTTTTTGTGAACTTTTATCAAACACTTGGAGTGCGAAAAAAGATGTGGTTAGCAATGTCGGATTAGACTACACTAATCATCCCTTAATTACAATGAAATGGTTACTAACACAAGTCCTAATTCAATTATGACAATCAAGCCTTTTGAAATACTCAAATCCTAATGTCTTAGGTGGAATGAGCCTAAAACCCCAAATTAAACCCTAATGTCTTAGGTGGATTAACATGATACTTTGCATAAAGAGACAAGACTTATAAGATTGCAAGCACCCTAAGATCTTTGTCTAGATTCATGAACTACTTGGCATTTGATTCATGAGCATGCCTTAACATCAATCTTTCAATTGTCATTCAAAGCAACAAATCATTCCAAGGATGGCCAAGCCAAGGAAAGCATTAAGCATGGAATCAAATACTCATAAAGAATTAGAAACTTGCATTAAAACCAAACCAAAATACAATCAAGTTCGAAAAAGCAAACATCTAACCCCAACAACAGGGGAATTAGCTACACATGATAAAGTCTACAAAAGAGAAAGAGAGAAGAGATGAAGAAAACTCCATGAAGAATCCTCCAATCTTATTTCAGTCAAGAAGCAGAGAACGTCATTTTTAGGGTTCCAGACCTTCCCGGTCGTCGACCCTCTTTAGGGTTTCCATGTCCCTAGTAAAAGTCCCTCATTCTGTTCGGTGTGGCTCTAATTATAGATCATTCGCGTCACGGCCGTGGTGGCCATCACGGCCAG
>JAUPTC010000011.1:8933204-8984444 GCA_030762895.1 Sophora flavescens | reverse complement strand
ATTCTTGTGAAACCTAGAATTGTAGGTATCTTCCTTATCTTTCCAGGGATAGCAAGATCACCAAAATCCGATATTTGTAACTCTAGTTATGCTCTGCGCAAGGTAACAAGGTCAAGATGAGTGAAAATTTAAAAATTAACAATGTTTAGCAATTAATCCCAATTAAGCACAATAATGTAAAAGCGAAAACAATGATTGTAAAAGTTATCTAATTTCCATCTCTCTCCGGCTTGAGCGGCTATAAACTGCTATTTATGCTTATTAACCAAGACCTAACCCTATACCAAATTAAGGGCCTCTGAATAATCTTTCCAACAAGGTATCATATGCCAGCTTAAGATGAGTGAGTTAGGCCCATTTAAGTGAAGGAACATCATGGACTATGCACTGATCTGTGCCAGAGAACTCGGGACCCAATTTAGCCTTGATTTTGGCCTAATTTGACAACTCTTGTGAAACCTGAAATTGTAGGTCACTTCCTTATCCTTTTTATCCTTATAAATCCTGAACTAACCCTAGACCAAATTATCGGCCTCTATATAAGCTTTCCAATAAGGTATCATATGCCTTAATTGGGCTTAAGATGAGTAAGTTAAGCCTATTGAAATGAAAAAACATCATGGACTGCGTACTGATCCGCGCCAGACAATTACGGACCCAATTTAGCCTTGATTTTGGCCTAATTTGACAATTCTTGTTAAAACTAAAATTGTAGGTCTCTTCCTTATCTTTCTAGGGACAACAAGATCACCTAAATCCGATATCTGTAGCTCAAGTTATGCTCGGTGCAAGGCAACAAGGTCAGGATGGGTGAAAAATCCGAAAATTACCAATGTTTACCAATTAAGCCCAATAATGTAACAGCAAAAACAATGATTGTAAAAGTTGTCTAATTTCCGTCTCTCTCTGGCTTGAGCGGCTGTAAACTGCCATTTATGCTTATTAATCATGACCTAACCCTAGACAAAATTAAGGGCATCTGAATAAGCTTTCCAACAAGGTATCATAAGCCTTAATTCGGCTTAAGATGAGTAAGTAAGGCCCATTTAAATGAAGGAACATCATGGACTACGCACTGATACGTGCCAGAGAACTCGGTAACCAATTTAGCCTTGATTTTGGCCTAATTTGACAATTCTAGTGAAACCTAAAATTGTAGGTCTCTTCCTTATCCTATTTATGCTTATTAATCCGGACCTAACCATAGAACAAATTAAGGGCCTCTGAATAAGCTTTCTAATAAGGTATCATATGCCTTAATTGGGCTTAAGATGAGTAAGTTAGGCCCATTTAAGTGAAGGAACATCATGGACTGCGCACTAATCCGCGCCACAGAATTAGGGACACAATTTAGCCTTGAGTTTGGCCTTATTTGACAATTCTTATGAAACATGAAATTGTAGGTCTTTTCCTTATCTTTCTAGGGACAGCAAGATCACCAAAATCCGATATCTGTCGCTCTAGTTATGCTCTACGCAATGCAACAAGGTTAGGATGAGTTAAAAATCCGAAAATTAACAATGATTAGCGGTTAAGCCCAATTATGTAAAAGCAAAAACAATGATTGTAAAAGTTGTATAATTTCAGTCTCTCTCTGGCTTGTGCGGCTGTAAATAAGTGCATGTGAATAAGTTTTCCAACAAGGTATCATATGCCTTAATTGGGCTTAAGATGATTAAGTTTGGTCCGTTTAAGTGAAGGAACATTATGGACTGAGCACTGATCCGCGCCAGAGAACTCGGGACCCAATTTAGCTTTGATTTTGGCCTAATTTGACAATTCTTGTTAAACCTGAAATTATAGGTCTCTTCCTTATCTTTCTAGGGACAGCAAGGTCACCAAAATACGATATCTGTATCTCCAGTTATGCTATGCGCAAGGCAACAAGGTCAAGATGAGTGAAAAATCCGAAAATTAAAATTGTTTAGCAATTAAGCCCAATTAAGCCCAATAATGTAAAAGCAAAAACAATGATTGTAAAAGTTGTGTAATTTCCATCTCTCTCTTGCTTATGCGGCTGTAAACTGCTATTTATGCTTATTAATCCTGATCTAACCCTAGACCAAATTAAGGGCCTCTGAATAACCTTTCCAACTACGTATCATATGCCTTAATTGGGAAAAAGATTAGTAAGTTAGTCCCTTTTAAGTGAAAGAACATCATGGACTGCGCACTAATCCGCACCAGAGAACTTAGGATCCAATTTAGCCTTGATTTTGGCCTAATTAGACTATTTTCGTGAAACCTGATATTGTAGGTCTCTTCCTTATCTTTCTAGGGACAACAAGATCACCAAAATCCGATATTTGTAGCTCAAGTTATTCTCTGCACAAGGCAACAAGGTCGGGATGAGTGAAAAATCCGACAATTAACAATGTTTAGCAATTAAGCCCAATTAATCACAATAATGTAAAAACAAAAACAATGATTCTAAAAGTTGTCTAATTTCCGTCTTTCTCTGGCTTGTGCGGCTGTAAACTGCAATTTATACTTATTAATCCTGACCTAACCCTAGACCAAATTAAAGGCCCCTGAATAAGCTTTCCAACAAGGTATCATATGCCTTAATTGAGCTTAAGATCAGTAAGTAAGGCCCATTTAACTGAAGGAACAGCATGGACTGCGCACTGATCCGCGCCAGAGAACTCGGGACCCAATTTAGCCTTGATTTTTGCCTAATTTGACAATTCTTGTGAAACCTGAAATTGTAGGCCTCTTCCTTATCATTCTAGGGTCAGAATGATCACCAAAAGCCGATATCTGAAGCTCTAGTTATGCTCTGTGCAAGGCAACGAGGTCAAGATGAGTGAAAAATCCAAAAATTAACAATGTTTAGCAATTAAGCCGAATTAAGCCAAATAATGTAAAATAAAAAACAATGATTGTAAAAGTTGTCTAATTTTCGTCTCTCTCTGGCTTGTGCGGGTGTAAACTGCTATTTATGCTTATTAATCCTGACCTAACCCTAGACCAAATTATGGGACTCTGAATAAGCTTTCCAACAAGGTATCATGTCCCTTAATTTGGCTTAAGATGAGTAAGTTAGGGCCATTTAAATGAAGGAACACCATGGATTGAGCACTAATCCGTGCCAGAGAACTCGGGAACAAATTTAGCCTTTATTTTGGCCTAATTTAACAAATCTCGTGAAACCAGAAATAGTAGGTCGCTTTCTTAACTTTCTAGGGACAGCAAGATCAACAAAATCCGATATCTGTAGCTCTACTTATGCTTTACGCAAGGCAACAAGGTCAGGATGAGTGAAAAATCCGAAAATTAACAATGTTTAGCAATTAAGCACAATTAAGCCCAATAATGTAAAAGAAAAAAAATGATTGTAAAAGTTGTCTAATTTTCGTCTCTCTCTGGCTTGTGCGGCTGTAAACTGCTATTTATGCTTATTAATCCTGACCTAACCCTAGACCAAATTAAGGGCCTCTGAATAACCTTTCCAACTACGTATCATATGCCTTAATTGGGAAAAAGATGAGTAAGTAAGGCCCTTTTAAGTGAAGGAACATCATGGACTGCGCACTAATCCTACTGAGAGAACTTAGGATCCAATTTATGATTTTGCCCTAATTAGACTATTTTCGTGAAACCTGATATTGTAGGTCTCTTCCTTATCTTTCTAGGGACAACAAGATCACCAAAATCCGATATTTGTAGCTCAAGTTATGCTCTGCGCAAGGCAACACGGTCGGGATAAGTGAAAAATCCGAAAATTAACAATATTTAGTAATTAAGCCCAATAATGTAAAAACAAAAACAATGATTGTAAAAGTTGTCTAATTTCTGTCTTTCTCTGGCTTGTGCGGCTGTAAACTGCAATTTATACTTATTAATCCTTTCCTAACCCTAGACCAAATTAAGGGCCCCTGAATAAGCTTTCCAACAAGGTATCATATGCCTTAATTGAGCTTAAGATGAGTAAGTCAGGCCCATTTAACTGAAGGAACAGCATGGACTGCGCACTGATCCGCGCCAGAGAACTCGGGACCAAATTTAGCCTTGATTTTTGCCTAATTTGACAATTCTTGTGAAACCTGAAATTGCAGGTCTCTTCCTTATCTTTCTAGTTACAGAATGATCACCAAAATCCGATATATGTTCCTCTAGTTATGCTCTGCGCATGGCAACAAGGTCAGGATGAGTGAAAAATCCGAAAATTCAATGTATAGCAATTAAGCCCAATTAAGCCCAATCATGTAAAATAAAAAACAATGGTTATAAAAGTTGTCTAATTTTCGTCTCTCTCTGGCTTGTGCGGATGTAAACTGCTATTTATGCTTATCAATCTAGACCGAACCCTAGACCAAATTATGGGCCTCTGAATAAGCTTTCCAACAAAGTATCATATGCGTTAATTGGCCTTAAGATGAGTAACTTAGACCCATTTAAGTGAAGGAACAACATGTATTGCGCATTGATCCATGCCAGAGAACTTGGGACCCAATTTAGCCTTGATTTTTGCCTAATTTGACAATTTTTGCAAACCTGAAATTGTAGGTCTCTTCCTTATATTTCTTGGGTCGGGAAGATCACCAAAATCCGATATATGTAGCTCTAGTTATGATCTGCGCAAGGCAACAAGGTCAGGATGAGTGAAAAATCCGAAAATTAACAATGTTTAGCAATTAAGCCCAATAATGTAAAAGGAAAAACAAGTTTTGTAAAAGTTGTCTAATTTTCCATCTTTCTATAGCTTGTGCGATCAGTAAACTGCTATTTATGCTTATTAATCCTATCCTGACCCTAGAACAAATTGGCCTCTTTCAATATCATATGCTTTAATTGGGCTTAAGATGAGTAAGTTAGGCCCATTTAAGTGAAGGAACATCATGGACTGCGCACTGATCCTCGCCAGAGAACTCGAGACCCAATTTAGCCTTGATTTTCGCCTAATTTTAACAATTCTAGTGATAACTGAAATTGTAGGTCTCTTCCTTATCATTCTAGTGACAGCAAGATCATGAAAATCCGATATCTGTAGCTCAAGTTTGCTTTGCGCAAAGCAACAATTTCAGGATGAGTGAAAAATCCGAAAATTAACAATGTTTAGCAATTAACCCCAATTAAGCCCAATAAAGTAAAAGCAAAAACAATGATTGTAAAAGTTATCTAATTTCCGTCTCTCTCAGACTTGTGCGGCTGTAAACTACTATTTATGTTTATTAATCCTGACCTAACCCTAGACAAAATTAAGGGCCTCTGAATAAGCTTTCCATCAAGGTATCATATTCCTTAATTGGGCTTAAGATGAGTAAGTTAGGCCCATTTAAGTGAGGTAACATCATGGACTGCGCACCGATCCGCGCCAGAGAACTTGGGACTCAATTTAGCCATGATTTTGGCCTAATTTGACAATTCTCGTGAAACCTGAAATTGTAGGTCTCTTCCTTATCTTTCTATGGATAACACGATCACAAAAATCCGATATCTGTAGCTCTAGCTTTGCTCCGCGTAAGGCAACAAGGTCAGGATGAGTGAAAAATCCGAAAATTAACAATGTTTAGCAAGTTTGCCCAATTAATCCCAACAATGTAAAAGCAAAAACAATGATTGTAAAAGTTGTCTGATTTCCGTCTCTCTCTGGCTTGTGCGGCTGTAAACTGCTATTTATGCTTATTAATCCTGACCTAACCCTAGACCAAATTAAGGGCCTCTTAATAAGCTTTCCAACAAGGTAACATTGATCCGCGCCATAGAACTCGGGACCCAATTTAGCCTTGATTTTGGCCTAATTTGACAATTCTCGTGAAACCTGAAATTGTAGGATTATTCATTATATTTCTAGGCACAGCAACATCACCAAAATCCAATATCTGTAGATCTAGTTTTGCTCGGCGCAAGGCAACAAGGTCAGGATGAGTGAAAAATCCGAAAATTATCAATGTTTAGAAATTAAGCCCAAATAAGCCCAACAACGTAAAAGCAAAAACAATGATTGTAAAAGTTATGTAATTTCCATCTCTCTGGATTGTACGACTGTATACTTCAATTTATGCTTATTAATCCCGACCTAACCCTAGACCAAATTAGGGCCTCTGAATAAGCTTTCCAACAAGGTATCATATGCCTTAATTGGGCTTAAGATAAGTAAGTTAGGCCCATTTAAGTGAAGTAACATCATGGACTGCCCACCGATCCACGCCAGAGAACTCGGGACCCAATTTAGCCTTGATTTTGGCATAATTTGACAATTCTCGTGACACCCGAAATTGTAGGCATCTTCCTTATCTTTCTAGGGACAGCAAGATCCCCAAAATCCGATATATGTAACTCTAGTTTTTCTCTGCGCAAGGCAACAAGGTCAAGATGACTGAATTAAGGGCCTCTGAATAAGCTTTCCAACAAATTATCAAATGCCTTAATTGGGCCTAAGATGAGTAAGTTAGACCCATTTAAGTGAATGAACAACATGTACTGCGTACTGATCCACGCTAGAGAACTTGGGACCCAATTTAGCCTTTATTTTTGCCTAATTTGACAATTCTTGTGAAACCTGAAATTGTAGGTCTCTTCCTAATCCTTCTTGGGTCAGGAAGATCACCAAAATCCGATATATGTAGCTCTAGTTATGATCTGCGCAAGGCAACAAGGTCCGGATGAGTGAAAAAACCGAAAATTAACAATGTTTATCAATTAAGCCCAATAATATAAAAGGAAAAACAATGATTGTAAAAGTTGTCTAATTTCCGTCTTTCTATAGCCTGTGCGGATGTAAACTGCTATTTATGCATATTAATCCTGGCCTAACCCAAGAACAAATTAAGGGCTTCTGAATAAGCTTTCCAACAAGGTATCATATGTCTTAATAGGGCTTAAGATGAGTAAGTTAGGCCCATTTAAGTGAAGGAACATCATGGACTGCACATTTATCCGCGCCAGAGAACTTAGGACCCAATCTAGCCTCGATTTTGGCCTAATTTGACAATTCTTGTGAAACCTGAAATTATAGGTCTCTTACTTATCTTACTAGAGACTGCAAGATCACAAAAATCCGATATCTGTAGCTCTAGTAATGCTCTGCGCAAGGCAACATGGTTAGGATGAGTGAAAAATCCAAAAATTTACAATGTTTAGCAATTAAGCCCAATTAAGCCCAATAATGTAAAAGAAAAAACAATGATTGTAAAAGTTGTCTAATTTTTGTCTCACTCTGCGGCTTGTGTTATATGCTTACGACAAACACTGCCAATTTATCCCGATTAATCAAGGACATAGCCTCATGATCCGCGCCTGAAGAACTCAGAACTCGGTACCCAATTTAACCTTGATTTTAGCCTAATTTGACAATTCTTGTGAAACCTGAAATTGTAGGTCTCTTCCTTATCTTTCTAGGGACAAGAAGATCACCAAAATCCGATATCTGTAGCTCTAGTTATGCTGTGCAAGGCAACAAGGTTAGGATGAGTGAAAAATCTGAAAATTAACAATGTTTAGCAATTAAACCCAATAATGTAAAAGCAAAAACAATGATTGTAAAAGTTATCTAATTTCCATCTATCTGGCTTGTGCGACTGTAAACTGCTATTTATGCTTTTTAATCCTGACTTAACCCTAGACCAAATTAAGGGTCTCTGAATAAGCTTTCCAACAAGGTATCATATGCCTTAATTGGGCTTAAGATGAGTAAGTTATGCCCATTTAAGTGAAGGAACATCATGGACTGCGCACTGATCCGCTCCAAAGAACTAGGGACCCAATTTAGCCTTGATTTTGGCCTAATTTGGCAACTCTTGTAAAACCTGAAATTGTAGGTGACTTCCTTATCTTTCTAGGGACAACAAGATCACCAAAATCCGATATCTGTAGCTCAAGTTATGCTCTGCGCAAGACAACAAGGTCAGGATGAGTGAAAAATCTAAAAATTAACAATGTTTATCAATTAAGCCCAATTAAGCCCGTTAATGTATAAGCAAAAACAATGATTGTAAAAGTTTCCTAACTTCTGTCTCTCTCTGGCTTGTGCGGCTGTAAAATGCTATTAATTCTTATTAATCATGACCTATCCCTAGACCAAATTAAGGGCCTCTGAATTAGCTTTCCAACAAGGTATCATAGGCCTTAATTGGGCTTAAGATGAGTAAGTTAGGCCCATTTAAGTGAAGGAACTACATGAACTGCGCACCGATCCGGGCCAGAGAACTCGGGACCCAATTTAGTATTGATTTTGGCCTAATTTGACAATTCTTGTGCAAACTGAAATTATAGGTCTCTTCCTTATCTTTCTAGGGAAAGCAAGATCACCAAAATCCGCTATCTGTAGCTCTAGTTATGCTCTGCATAAGGTAACAAGGTCCAGATGAGTGAAAAATCCGAAAATTAACAATGTTTAGCAATTACGCCCAATTGAGCCCAATAACGTAAAAGCAAAAACAATGATTGTAAAAGTTGTCTAATTTTCGTCTCTCTCTTGCTTGTGTGGCTATAAACTGCTATTTATGCTTATCAATCCAGACCAAACCCTAGACCAAATTAAGGGCCTCAGAATAAGCTTTCCAACAAAGTATCATATGCCTTAATTGGGCTTAAGATGAGTAAGTTAGACCCATTTAAGTGAAGGAACAAAATATATTGCGCACTGATCCACGCCAGAGAACTTGGGACCCAATTTAGCCTTGATTTTGCCTAATTTGACAATTCTTGTGATACCTGAAATTGTAGGTCTCTTCCTTATCTTTCTAGGAAATGCAAGATCACCAAAATCCGATATATGTAGCTCTAGAAATGCTCTACGTAAGGCAACAAGGTAAGGATGAGTGAAAAATCCGAAAATTAACTATGTTAAGCAATTAAGCCCAATAATGTAAAAGCAAAAACAGTTATGATAAAATTTGTCTAATTTCCATCTCTCTGTGACTTGTGCGGCTGTAAACTGCTATTTATACTTACTAATCCCGACCAAACCCTAGACCAAATTAAGGGCCTCTGAATAAGCTTTCCAACAACGTATCATATGCCTTACTTGGGCTTAAGATATGTAAGTTAGGCCCATTTAAGTGAAGGAACATCATGGACTGTGCACGGATCCGAGCCAAAGAACTCGGGACCCAATTTGCCTTAATTTTGGCCAAATTTGACAATTATTGTGAAAACTGAAATTGTAGGTCTCTTCCTTATCTTTCTAGGGACAGTAAGATCACCAAAATCCGATATCTGTAGCTCTAGTTATGCTCTGCGCAAGGCAACAAGGTTAGAATGAGTGAAAAATCCAAAAATTAACAATGTTTAGCAATTAAGCACAATAATGTAAAAGCAAAAACAATGATTGTAAAAGTTGTCTAATTTCCATCTATCTGGCTTGTGCGACTGTAAACTGCTATTTATGCTTTTTAATCCTGACTTAACCCTAGACCAAATTAAGGGACTCTGAATAAGCTTTCCAACAAGGTATCGTATGCCTTAATTGGGCTTAAGATGAGTAAGTTAGGCCCATTTAAGTGAAGGAACATCATGGACTGCGCACTGATCCACTCCAAATAACTAGGGACCCAATTTAGCCTTGATTTTGGCCTAATTTGGCAATTCTTGTGAAACTTGAAATTGTAGGTCTCTTCCTTATCTTTCTAGGGACAACAAGATCACCGAAATCCGATATCTGTAGCTCAAATTATGCTCTGCACAAGACAATAAGGTCAGGATGAGTGAAAAATCTAAAAATTAACAATGTTTAGCAATTTAGCCCAATTAAGCCCGTTAATGTATAAGTAAAAACAATGATTGTAAAAGTTTCCTAACTTCTGTCTCTCTCTGGCTTGTGCGGCTGTAAACTGCTGTTAATGCTTATTAATACCTATCCCTAGACCAAATTAAGGGCCTCTGAATTAGCTTTCCAACAAGGTATCATAGGCCTTAATTGGGCTTAAGATGAGTAAGTCAGGCCCATTTAAGTGAAGGAACTACATGAACTGCGCATCGATCCGGGCCAGAGAACTCGGGACCCAATTTAGCATTGATTTTGGCCTAATTGGACAATTCTTGTGAAAACTGAAATTATAGGTCTCTTCCTTATCTTTCTAGGGACAACAAGATCACCAAAATCCGATATCTGTAGCTCTAGTTATGCTCTGCGCAAGGCAACAAGGTCAGGATGAGTGAAAAATCTGAAAATTAACAATGTTTAGCAATTAAGCCCAATGAAGCCGAATAATGTAAAAGGAAAAACAATGATTGTAAAAGTGGTCTAATTTCCATCTTTCTATAGCTTGTGCGGTCAGAACGCTATTTATGCCTATTAATCCTGGCCTAACCCTAGAACAAATTATCATATGCTTTAATTGGGCTTAAGATGAGTAAGTTAGGCCCATTTAAGTGAAGGAACATCATGGATTGCGTGACCGATCCCCCTTGAGAGAACTCGAGACCCAATTTAGCCTTGATTTTGGCCTAATTTGACAATTCTAGTGAAAACCGAAATTGTAGGTCTCTTCCTTATCATTCTAGTGACAGCAAGATCATGAAAACCCAATATCTGTAGCTCAGTTATCTTTGCGCAAGGCAACAAAGACAGGATGAGTGAAAAATCCGAAAATTGACAATGTTTAGAATTACCCCAATTAAGCCCAATAAAGTAAAAGCAAAAACAATGATTGTAAAAGTTGTCTAATTTTCGCTTCTACTTTCTTAAACAGCTATTTATGCTTATTAAGCCTGACCTAACCCTTGACCAAATTAAGGGCCTCTGAATAAGCTTTCCAAAAAGTTATTATATGCCATAATTGGTCTTAAGATGAGTAAGTTAGGCCTATTTAAGTGAAGGAATATGATGGACTGCACACTGATCCGCGCCAGAGAATTCGGGACCCAATTTAGCCTTGATTTTGGCCTAATTTGTCAATTCTCGTGAAACTTGAAATTGTAGGTCTCTTCCTTATCTTTCTAGGGACAGCAAGAAAATTCTAGTTATGCTCTACGCAAGGCAACAAGGTCAGGATGAGTGAAAAATCCGAAAATTAACAATGTTTTGCAAATAAGCCCACTTAACCCCAATAATGTAAAAGCAAAAACAATGATTGTAAAAGTCGTCTAATTTATGGGCTTAAGATGAGTAAGTTAGGCCCATTTAAGTGAAGGAAAATCATGGACTGCGTACTGATCCGTATCAGAGAACTCGGGACCCAATTTAGCCTTGATTTTTGCCTAATTTGACAATTCTTGTGAAACCAGAAATTGTAGGTCTCTTCCTTATCTTTCTAGGGACAGCAAGATCACCAAAATCAGATATCTGTAGCTCCAGTTATGCTCTGCGCAAGGCAACAAGGTCAGATTAGTGAAAAATCCGAAAATTAACAATGTCTAGCAATTAAGCCCAATTAAGCCAAATAATGTAAAAGCAAAAACAATGATTATAAAAGTTGTCTAATTTCCATCTCTCTCTGGCTTGTGCGCCTTTAAAACCGTTATTTATGCTTATTAATCCTGACCTAACACTAGACCAATTTAAGGGCTTCTGAATAAACTTTCCAACAAGGTATCATATGCCTTAATTGGGCTTAAGATGATTACGTTAGGCCAATTTAAGTGAAGGAACATCATTGACTGCGCACTGATCCGCGCCAGAGAACTCGGGACCAACTTTAGCCTTGATTTTGGCCTAATTTGACAATTTTTGTGACACTTGAAATTGTAGGCCTCTTCCTTATCTTTCTAGGGACAGCAAGATCAACAAAATCCGATATCTGTAGCTCTAGTTATGCGTTGCGCAAGGCAAGAAGGTCAGGAATAGTGAAATATCCGAAAATTAACAATGTTTAGCAATTAAGCCCAATAATGTAAAAGCAAAAAGCAACGATTGTAAAATTTGTCTAATTTCCATCTCTCTCTGGCTTGTGCGGCTGTAAACTGCTATTTATGCTTATTAATCCTGACCAAACCCTAGACCAAATTAAGAGACTCTGAATAAGCTTTCAACAAGGTATCATAAGCCTTAATTCGGCTTAAGATGAGTGAGTTAGGACCATTTAAGTG
Organism: Sophora flavescens; assembly: GCA_030762895.1. Classification (NCBI taxonomy): domain Eukaryota; kingdom Viridiplantae; phylum Streptophyta; class Magnoliopsida; order Fabales; family Fabaceae; genus Sophora; species Sophora flavescens. Next base: position 8,972,471 of record JAUPTC010000011.1, on the reverse strand, counting down.
TAGGAACATCATGGACTGCGTACTAATCCTTACCAGAGAACTCGGGACCCAATTTAGCCTTGATTTTGGCCTAATTTGACAATTCTTTTGAAATCTGAAATTGTTGGTCTCTTCTTATCTTTCTATGGACAGCAAGATCACCAAAATCCGTTATTTATAGCTCTAGTTATGCTCTGCGCAAGGCAACAAGGTCAGGATGACTGAAAAATTCGAAAATTGACAATGTCTAGCAATTAAGCCCAATTAAACCCAATAATGCAAAAGCAAAAATAATGATTGTTGAAATTGTCTAATTTCCGTCTCTCTCTGGCTTGTGCGACTGTAAACTTCTATTTATGCTTATTAATCCTGACCTACCACTAGACCAAATTAAGGGACTCCTAATAAGCTTTCCAACAAGGTATCATATGCCTTAATTGGGCTTAAGATGAGTAAGTTAGGCCCATTTAAGTGATGGAACATCATAGACTGCGCACTGATCCGCACCAGAGAACTCGGGACGCAATTTAGCCTTGATTTTGGCCTAATTTGACAATTCTTGTAAAACCTGAAATTGTAGGTCTCTTCCTTATCTTTCTAGGGAAAGCAAGATCACCAAAATTCGATATCTGTAGCTCTAGTTATGCTCTGTGCAAGACAACAAGGTCAGGATGAGTGAAAAATCTGAAAATAAACAATGTTTAGCAATTAAACCCAATAATGTAAAAGCAAAAAACAATGATTGTAAAAGTTGTCTAATTTCCGTCTCTCTCTGGCTTGTGTGGTTGTAAACTGCTATTTATGCTTATTAATCATGACCTAACACCAGACCAAATTAAGGGACTCTGAATAAGCTTTCCATCAAAGTATCATATGCCTTAATTGAGCTTAAGATGAGTAAGTTAGACCCATTTAAGTGAAGGAACAACATGTACTGCACACTGATCCACGCCAGAGAACCTGGGACCCAATTTAACCTTGATTTTTGCATAATTTGACAATTCTTGTGCAACCTGAAATTGTAGGTCTCTTCCATATCTTTCTTGGGTTAGGAAGATCACCAAAATCCGATATATGTAGCTCTAGTTATGATCTGCGCAAAGGCAACAAGGTCAGGATGAGTGAAAAATTCGAAAATTAACAATGTTTAGCAATTAAGCCCAATTAAGCCCAACAATGTAAAAGAAAAAACAATGATTGTAAAAGTTGTCCAATTTTCGTCTTTCTATAGCTTGTGCGATAGTAAACTGCTATTTACGCTTATTAATCCTATCCTAATCCTAGAACAAATTAAGGGCCTCTGAATAAGCTTTCCAACAAGATATCATATGCCTTAATAAAGCTTAAGATGAGTAAGTTAGGCCCATTTAAGTGAAGGAACATCATGGAATACACACTAATCTGAGCCAGAGAACTCAGGACCCAATCTAGCCTTGATTTTGGCCAAATTTGACAATTCTTGTGACACCTGAAATTATAGGCCTCTTCCTTATCTTTCTAGGGACAACAAGATCACCAAAATCAGATATCTGTAGCTCCAGTTATCCTCTGCGCAAGGCAACAAGGTCATGATGAGTGAAAAATCTAAAAATTAACAATGTTTAACAATTAAGCCCAATTAAGCCCAATAATGTATAAGCAAAAACAATGATTGTAAAAGTTGTCTAATTTCTGTCTCTCTCTGGCTTGTGTGGCTATAAACTACTATTTATGCTTGTTAATCCTGACCTAACCCTAGATCAAATTAAGGGCCTCTGAATAAGCTTTCCAACAAGGTATCATACGCCTTAATTGGGCTTAAGATGAGTAAGTTAGGCCCATTTAAGTGAAGGAACGTCATGGACTGTGCACTGAACCACGCCAGAGAACTCGGGACCAAATTTTGCCTTGATTTTGGCCTAATTTGACAATTCTTGGAAATCTGAAATTGTAGGTCACTTCCTTACCTTTCTAGGGACAGCAAGATCACCAAAATCCGTTATCTGTAGCTCTATTTATGCTCCGCACAAGGCAACAAACTCAGGATGAGTGAAAAATCCAAAAATTAACAATGGTTAGCAATTAAGCCCAATAATGTATAAGCAAAAATAATGGTTGTAAAAGTTGTCTAATTTCTGTCTCTCTCTGGCTTGTGTGGCTGTAAACTGCTATTTATGCTTATTAATCTTGACCTAACCCTAGACCAAATTAAGGGCCTCTGAATAAGCTTTCCAACAAGGTATCATATGCCTTAATTGGGCTTAACATGAGTAAGTTAGGCCCATTTAAGTTAAGGAACATCATGGACTGTCTTTGATATGATTTTTTTTCTAGGCAAGTATACCTTGTCGCAAGCAAGTAATACGGTGGTGAGACCGGATATCGTCCTCAGGGATCAGTTTCCAATTACCAATTCACAAGTCAAACAACTATCTAGACTAAACTATGAAGAGAGATCAAATAAAAAAATAAAGCAACAAAAGCAATAAAATATTTTTGGTCTTTTTGTGAACTTTTATCAAACACTTGGAGTGCAGAAGAAGTTGTGGTTAACAGTCAGGATTAGACTACACTAATCATCCCTTAATTGCAATGAAATGGTTACTAACACAAGTCCTAATTCAATTATAACAATCAAGCCTTTTGAAATACTCAAACCCTACTGTCTTAGGTGGAATGAGCCTAAAACCCCAAATTAAACCCTAATGTCTTAGGTAGATTAACATGAGACTTTGCATAAAGAGCCAAGACTTATAAGATTGCAAGCACCCCAAGATCTATGTCTAGATTCATGAACTACTTGGCATTTGATTCATGAGCATGCCTTAACATCAATCTTTCAATTGTCTATCAAAGCAACAAATCATTCCAAGGATGGCCAAACCAAGGAAAGCATTAAGCATGGAACCAATACTCATAAATAATTAGAAACTTGCATTAAAACCAAATCAAAATACAATCAAGTTCAGAAAAGCAAACATCTAACCCCAACAACAGGGGAATTAGCTACACATGATAAAGTCTACAAAAGAGAAAGAGAGAGGAGATGAAGAAAACTCCATGAAGAATCCTCCAATCTTCTTTCAGTCCAAGAGCAGAGAGAACATCATTTTTAGGGTTCCAGCCTTCCCCAACCATCATCTCCCTTTAGGATTTCCAAGTCTCTGGTAAAAGTCCTTCATTCTGTTAAGTATGGCTCTATTTATAGATCAGTCGCGCGTCGCGGCAATGATGGCCATCACGGCCAGGCCTTGACGGGTTCTGCCCTGGGCGCGTCTTTACTTCTTGGTCTGTCACGACCGTGATAGGCATCGCGGCTAGGTCGTGACAACTTCTGACTTTTGGCTTCTTTTTATCAGCTTTGCTTGATCATGGCCGTGATGGTCATCACGACCAGGTCGTGATGGGCTCCGGTTGGTTCATTTCTTCACTTTTCAAGCTCTATCTTCATCCAAGCTCCATCATGGTTGATCTTAAGCATTATTTCCTTAATTTCTGTAAAACAACACCACGAAACCGCCTTACCCGTTCCAAGGTAAAAACTAACCAAAAACAAACTAATCATGCCTAAACTATATGAAAAATGCATGCAAAATGATAATGAAATATGCGTTGAAATCACACTCATCAAATCACCCCAAGCTTAAGACTTTGCTTGTCCTCAAGCAAAAACCAAGGCCAGAAGATATAAATAATCGAGCATGGATAGTGAACCAAGAACCCGAGTAACTAATCCAAGTGACAGGCATTTTCAAATAATTCACCAAGAGACAATAAATCTCAAGTCCAATTAGAAGCTTAGGGTTACTAGACTCATATTCTCAATGATTTGGGCACTCTTTCTCACCTCACTCAAGTGTTTAGGGATATATTACATTTCGCTCAATTTCCTCAAGGAATGAATTCTACCATAAGCTCGACTATTAACCAAATCTCTACTTTATTAATGAAAACATATCAGAATCAAGAGGTCTTTTACTTTGGTTGTACCGGGGCCATGGGATTAATCGTTAGGTGGGGAAATCAAGAAAGGAAATTTCAAGAAGGCTAACAAAAATATCAATCATTGCAAACATGACACCTTCTAAAACACCTTTTTGGGTTTTGACTCATTTTTCCACCTTTCTTTCTTTCTTTCTTTCTTTCTTTCTTTTATTTCTCACTTTATTTTGTCATCCCCTTCTCAATATATATTTTCTTTTTCTTTTCTTTCTTTTTCTAATTTTTTTTTCTTTTTGTTTGGAGAAGGGGAGATTTTTAGCTCAAGAGAAATATTTTCCAACTTTCTCATCCCATACTTTTTCGACTACCTTTTTACCCTTTTTTGTAATACTTTAGAAGGTCTCCTATCGAGCATCATTCATCAATATATTTCAAGGTACCAAGAAAAGTATTTTATTTTTCTGTAGGCTCAAAATTGGGCAACTAAGGGGTAGCATTTAGTCAATCGAAGCTCAGAAGGCCGGAAAAATACCTAGTGCCTCAATCATTTTCAAAAATGTTTTCAAAGAATTTTTAAGCTTCAAAATGGTTTCAAGTCAAGTTCTAGAGAATTACAATCCAAGAGGAATAACACTCTATCACAAATAATGGGGTAGATTTAATGAGTACCCCTTTATGGCTCAAAAGCTCACATTTAGCAGTTCAAAAATCAATGAGAAACACAAATCTATGGAACCACATGCTAATTATCAACTATCAAAGATCGTCTCAAGAATTTTTATTTGTAGCCTTATCAGAAGAATAAAAAAATTGGGTTCAAGAATGCACTATATCAATTTAATTGGCACTAAGTTCTTACAATTGGATGCATAATCTAAGCAAGGGGCAATCGAATCATGTGATCATGCAAAACTATGCCTATATGAATGCAACATGAAAAATGCAAAAAATACCCCTACCCCAAGCTTAAAAACTTACATTGTCCCCAATGTAAATAATCAAGTAGGAGAGAGGAGAAAAATGGAACAACTCACCGAGGTGGTAGCGGGTGCTGGCTTACATTCCAGTCAAAAGCTTGTTGGAAATTGTATCACGGGCGTGACCTCCATCACGACTAGGCCGTGATGCTCTCTGATCTTCAGGGATCTCTCATCACGCCCGTGATGGGTATCACGGCTGGGCCGTGATCCTTTCTGGTCTTCCTGGTTAGCTCATCACGGGCGTGACCAGTGTCACGGCCTGGGCGCGATGGTTACTGACTTTGTTTCTCCTTGCCCCTTTTGCTTCTCCTTCCTTCTTTCCCTGAAAACACTTAACAAAATCTATTAATTTATGATTATTTACTCTTGATCTTCTCAAATTATTCAAGAGTTAAATTCAAAAACAAATGGAAAAAGGAAAAGAAAACTTGCGTTGCCTCCCAATAAGCGCTTCTTTAACGTCACTAGCTTAACTCATTAAGAAGCATCCACCTGGATCCCATAGCCTGTGGCATAAGGGCCAAGAGATGCTCATCATGTGAGATCCTCCACCCGGATCCCATGGTTTGTGGAGTGGCAATTGCAGAAGTAATATGAATCTTCCCTCGGTTCCTCCTTGGTCAAATGGCTTTTTGACCTCTTCAGGCATAAATGTTCCATGAAGCACATGAGGTTTTACTTCCGGAGCCAATTTTGTAGGATCCACACATGCATGCAAACCAATATATTTGTCCAAGGCAGCAATATCAAGATGCTTGGCAAGCATGGTGAAATATAGATCCTCTTGGCTCTCCGTTCCATGTTTTTTTCTTGTGGCTCATCTTCCAATGCCACTTCATCAACACTTTGATCCATCCCCAAAACCAGATTTTGCTCAATTTGCGCTCCATGTGACTCTTGTACTAACTGTTTCCAAATTTCCTAAACTTGCGTTTTGAAATTTTGCATCACAGCTTCGATACTATCACAGTTGGTTCTGATTTTGGTCTCAGAGATGGATAGCTCTTGGGAATATTGTTCTAGAGCAACCTTCAAAGGTGTTTGCTCATTCCATTCCCATTCCTCCTCATGCTTCATGATTACACTATAAGCTTGTGCATGAGGGCATTGATTTCCCCAGAGCTCATAGTCTCCCATGACCACATTAGGCCCAAAGGAATATTTTGTTACACCATCCAAGGCTGTAAAATGATAAGTCTCCATGATTTGCAATCCACCTTGCACAAATGTAACTCAAAAGAAAAAATCAAATATATACAAAAAATATATATAAACAAAAAATGTCTAAAGTAGTTGTCTACTTTGTTACTAATGATATTGGCAAAACCGATCCCTGGCAACGACGCCAAAAACTTGATACGATTTTTTTTCTAGGAAAGTATACCTTGTGGAAAGCAAGTAATACGGTGGTGAGATCGGATATCATCCTCAGGGATCAGTTGCCAGTTACCAATTCACAAGTCAAACAGCTATCTAGACTAAACTATGAAGATAGATCAAATCATAAAATAAAGCAACAAAAGCAATAAAATATTTTTGGTCTTTTTGTGAACTTTTATCAAACACTTGGAGTGCAGAAAAAGATGTGGTTAACAGTCAGGATTAGACTACACTAATCATCCCTTAATTGCAATGAAATGGTTACTAACACAAGTCCTAATTCAATTATGACAATCAAGCCTTTTGAAATACTCAAATCCTAATGTCTTAGGTGGAATGAGCCTAAAACCCCAAATTAAACCCTAATGTCTTAGGTGGATTAACATGATACTTTGCATAAAGAGACAAGACTTATAAGATTGCAAGCACCCTAAGATCTATGTCTAGATTCATGAACTACTTGGCATTTGATTCATGAGCATGCCTTAACATCAATCTTTCAATTGTCATTCAAAGCAACAAATCATTCCAAGGATGGCCAAGCCAAGGAAAGCATTAAGCATGGAATCAAATACTCATAAAGAATTAGAAACTTGCATTAAAACCAAACCAAAATACAATCAAGTTCAGAAAAGCAAACATCTAACCCCAACAACAGGGGAATTACCTACACATGATAAAGTCTACAAAAGAGAAAGAGAGAAGAGATGAAGAAAACTCCATGAAGAATCCTCCAATCTTATTTCAGTCCAAGAGCAGAGAGAACGTCATTTTTAGGGTTCCAGCCTTCCCCAGTCGTCAGCCCCCTTTAGGGTTTCCATGTCCCTAGTAAAAGTCCCTCATTCTGTTCAGTGTGGCTCTAATTATAGATCATTCGCGCGTCACGGCCGTGGTGGCCATCACGGCCAGGCCTTGATGGGTTCTGCCCTGGGCGCGTCTTTACTTCTTGGTCTGTCACGGCCTTGATAGGCATCACGGCTAGGCCGTGACAGCTTCTGACTTTTGGCTTCTTTTTATCAGCTTTGCTTGATCATGGCCGTGATGGTCATCACGGCTAGGCCATGATGGGCTCTGGTTGGTTCATTTCTTCACTTTTCAAGCTCTATCTTCATCCAAGCTCCATCATGGTTAATCTTAAGCATTATTTCCTTAATTTCTGCAAAACAACACCACAAAACCGCCTTACCCGTTCCAAGGTAAAAACTAACCAAAAACAAACTAATCATGCCTAAACTATATGAAAAATGTATGCAAAATGATAATGAAATATGAGATGAAATCACACTCATCATGCGCACTGATCCGCGCCATAGAACTCGGGACCCAATTTGGACGTGATTTTGGTCTAATTTGACAATTCTCGTGAAACCTGAAATTGTAGGTCTCTTCCTTATCTTTCTAGGGACAACAAGAAAATTCTAGTTATGCTCTGCGCAAGGCAACAAGGTCAGGATGAGTGAAAAATCCAAAAATTAACAATGTTTAGCAATTAAGCCCAATTAAGCCCAATAATGTAAAAGCAAAAACAATGATATTAAAAGTTGTCCAATTTCCGTCTCTCTCTGGCTTATTCGGTTGTAAACTGCTATTTATGCTTATTAATCTTGACCTAACCCTAGACCAAATTAAGGGCCTCTGAATAAGCTTTCCTATAGGGTATCATATGCCTTAATTGGGCTTAATATGAGTAAGTTAGGCCCATTTAAGTGAAGGAACATCATGGACTGCGCACTGATCCGCGCCAGAGAACTCGGGACCCAATTTAGCCTTGATTTTGGTCAAATTTGACAATTTTTGTGAAACCTGAAATTGTAGGTCTCTTCCTTACCTTTCTAGGGACAGCAAGATCACTAAAATCCGATATCTGTAGCTCTAGTTATGATCTGCGCAAGGCAACAAGGTTAGGATGAGTGAAAAATCCGAAAATTAACAATGTTTAGCAATTAAGCCCAATAATGTAAAGGAAAAAAAATGACTATAAAAGTTGTATAATTTTCTTCTCTCTCTGGTTTGTGCGGCTGAAAACTTCTAGTTATGCTTAATAATACTGACCTAACCCTAGACCAAATTAAGGGCATCTGAATAAGCTTTGCAACAAGGTATCATGTACCTTAATTAGGCTTAAGATTAGTAAGTTACGTCCATTTAAGTGAAGGAACATAATGGACTGCGTACTAATCCGCATCAGAGAACTCGGGACCCAATGTAGCCTTGTTTTTGGCCTAATTTGACAATTCTTGTGAAACCTGAAATTGTAGGTCTCTTCCTTATCTTTCTATGGACAGCAAGATCACCGAAATCCGATATCAGTAGCTCCAGTTATGCTCTGAACAAGGCAACAAGGTTAGGATGAGTGAAAAATCTGAAAATTAACAATGTCTTGCAATTAAGCCCAATTAAGCCAAATAATGTAAAAGCAAAAACAATGATTGTAGAAATTGTCTAATTTTTGTCTCTCTCTGGCTTGTGCGGCTGTAAACTGCTATTTATGCTTATTAATCCTGACCTAACCATAGACCAAATTAAGGGCCTCTGAATAAGCATTGCAACAAGGTATCATATGCCTTAATTAGGCTTAAGCTGAGTAAGTTAGGCCAATTTAAGTGAAGGAACATCATTGACTACCCACTGATCCGCACCAGAGAACTCGGGCTTGTCTTTAGCCTTGATTTTGGCCTAATTTGACAATTTTTGTGACACTTGAAATTGTAGGCCTCTTCCTTATCTTTCTAGGGACATCAAGATCAACAAAATCCGATATTTGTAGCTCAAGTTATGCTCTGCGCAAGGCAACAAGGTCACGATGAGTGAAAAATCCGAAAATAAACAATGTTTAGCAATTAAGCCCAATAATGTAAAAGCAAAAGACAATGATTGTAAAAGTTGTCTAATTTTCGTCTCTCTCTGGTTTGTGCTGGTTTAAACTGCTATTTATGCTTATTAATCCTGACCTAACCCTAGACCAAATTAAGGGCCTCTAAATAAGCTTTCCAACAAGTTATCATATGCCTTAATTGGGATTAAGATTAGTAAGTTAGGCCCATTTAAGTGAAGGAACATCTTGGACCGTGCACTTATCCGCGTCAGAGAGCTCGGGATCCAATTTAGCCTGGATTTTGGCCTCATTTGACAATTCTTGTGACACCGGAAATTGTAGGTCTCTTCCTTATCTTTCTAGGGACATCAATATCACCAAAATCCGATATCTGTAGCTCTAGTTATGCTCTGCGCAAGGCAACAAGGTCAGGATGGGTGAAAAATCAGAAAATTAACAATGTTTAGCAATTAAGCCCAATTATGCCAAATAATGTAAAAGCAAAAATAATGATTGCAAAAGTTGTCTAATTTCCGTCTCTCTCTGGCTTGTGCGCTGTAAACTGGTATTTATGCTTATTATTCCTGACCTAACTCTTGACCAAATTAAGGGCCTCTGAATAAGCGTTCCAACAAGGTATCATATACCTTAATTGGGCTTAACATGAGTAAGCTAGGCACATTTAAGTGAAGGAACATCATGGACTGCATACTGATCCGTGCCAGAGAACTCGAGACCCAATTTAACCTTGATTTTGGCCTAATTTGACAATTCTAGTGAAAACTGAAATTGTAGGTCTCTTCCTTATCATTCTAGTGACAACAAGATCATGAAAATCCGATATCTATAGCTCAAGTTATACTTTGAGCAAGGCAACAAGGTCAGGATGAGTGAAAAATCCGAAAATTAACAACGTTTAGCAATTAACCCCAATTAAGCCCAATAAAGTAAAAGCAAAAACAAGGATTGTAAAAGTTGTCTAATTTCCGTCTCTCTTTGACTCGTGCGGCTATAAACTGCTATTTATGCTTATTAATCTTGACCTAACCCTTGACCAAATTAAGGGCCTCTAAATAAGCTTTCCAAAAAGTTATCATATGCTTTAATTGGTGTTAAGATGAGTAAGTTAGGCCCATTTACGTGAAGGAACATCATGGACTGCGTACTGATCCGCGCCAGAGAACTCGAGACCCAATTTAGCCTTGATTTTGGCCAAATTTGACAATTCTAGTGAAAACTGAAATTGTAGGTCTCTTCCTTATCATTCTAGTGACAGCAAGATCATGAAAATCCGATATCTGTAGCTCAAGTTATACTTTGAGCAAGGCAACAAGGTCAGGATGAGTGAAAAATCCGAAAATTAACAATGTTTAGCAATTAACCCCAATTAAGCCCAATAAAGTAAAAGCAAAAACAATGATTGTAAAAGTTGTCTAATTTCCGTCTCCCTCTGACTCGTGCGGCTATAAACTGCTATTTATGCTTATTAATCCTGACCTAACCCTTGACCAAATTAAGGGCCTCTAAATAAGCTTTCCAAAAAGTTATTATATGCCTTAATTGGGCTTAAGATGAGTAAGTTAGGCCCATTTACGTGAAGGAATATGATGGACTGCACACTGATCCGCGCCAGAGAATTCTGGACACAATTTAGCCTTAATTTTGGCCTAATTTGACAATTCTCGTGAAACTTGAAATTGTAGGTCTCTTCCTTATCTTTCTAGGGACAACAAGAAAATTCTAGTTATGCTCTGCGCAAGGCAACAAGGTCAGGATGAGTGAAAAATCCGAAAATTAACAATGTTTTGCAAATAAGCCCACTTAAGCCCAATAATGTAAAAGCAAAAACAATGATTGTAAAAGTCGTCTAATTTACGTCTCTCTTAGGCTTGTTCGGTAATAAACTACTATTTATGCTTACTAATCCTGACCCAACCCTACACCAAATTAAGGGCCTCTGAATAAGTTTTCCAACAGGGCATCGTATGCCTTAATTGGGCTTAAGATGAGTAAGTTTGGCCCGTTTAAGTGAAGGAACATCATGGACAACACACTGATCCGCTCCTAAGAACTTGGGACCAAATTTAGCCTTGATTTTGGCCTAATTTGACAACTCTTGTGACACCTAAAATTGTAGGTCTCTTCCTTATCTTTCTAGGGACAGCAAGATCACCAAAATCCGATATTTGTAGCTCAAGTTATGCTCCGCGCAAGGCAACAAGGTCAGGATGAGTGAAAAATCCGAAAATTAACAATGTTCAGCAATTAAGCCCAATAATGTAAAAGCAAAAAACAATGACAGTAAAAGTTGTCTAATTTCCGTCTCTCTCGGGCTTGTGCGGCTATAAACTGCTAGTTATGCTTATTAATCCTGACCTAACCATAGACCAAATTATGGGCCTCTAAATAAGCTTTGCAACAAGGTATCATATGCCTTAATTAGGCTTAAGCTGAGTAAGTTAGGCCAATTTCAGTGAAGGAACATCATTGACTGCCCACTGATCCGCGCCAGAGAACTCGGGCTTGTCTTTAGCCTTGATTTTGGCCTAATTTGACAATTTTTGTGAAACTTGAAATTGTAGGCCTCTTCCTTATCTTTCTAGGGACAGCAAGATCAACAAAATCCGATATTTGTAGCTCAAGTTATGCTCTGCGCAAGGCAAGAAGGTTAGGATTAGTGAAAAATCCGAAAATTAACAACGTTCAGCAATTAAGCCCAATAATGTAGAAGCAAAAAGCAACGATTGTAAAAGTTGTCTAATTTCCATCTCTCTCTGTCTTGTACGGCTGTAAACTGCTATTTACGCTTATTAATCATGACCAAACCCTGGACCAAATTAAGGGACTCTGAATAAGCTTTCAACAAGGTATCATATGCCTTAATTGGGCTTAAGATGAGTGAGTTAGGACCATTTAAGTGTAGGAACATCATGGACTGCGCACTAATCCTTACCAGAGAACTCGGGACCCAATTTAGCCTTGATTTTGGCCTAATTTGACAATTCTTGTGAAATCTGAAATTGTTGGTCTCTTTCTTATCTTTCTATGGATAGCAAGATCACCAAAATCCGATATCTGTAGATCTAGTTATGCTCTGCGCAAGGCAACAAGGTCAGGATGAGTGAAAAATTCGAAAATTGACAATGTCTAGCAATTAAGCCTAATTAAACCCAATAATACAAAGGCAAAAATAATGATTGTAGAAATTGTCTAATTTTCGTCTCTCTCTGGCTTGTGCGGTTGTAACCTGCTATTTATGCTTATTAATCCTGACCTAACACTAGACCAAATTAAGGGACTCTGAATAAGCTTTCCAACAAGGTATGATATGCCTTAATTGGGCTTAAGATGAGTAAGTTAGGCCCATTTAAGTGAAGGAACATCATGGACTGCGCACTGATCCGCACCAGAGAACTCGGGACCGAATTTAGCCTTGATTTTGGCCTAATTTGACAATTTTTGTAATGCCTGAAATTGTAGGTCTCTTCCTTATCTTTCTAGGGACAGCAAGATCACCAAAATCCGATATCTGTAGCTCTAGTTATGCTCTGTGCAAGACAACAAGGTCAGGATGAGTGAAAAATCCGAAAATAAACAATGTTTAGCAATTAAGCCCAATAATGTAAAAGCAAAAAACAATGATTGTAAAAGTTGTCTAATTTCCGTCTCTCTCTGGCTTGTGCGGCTGTAACCTGCTATTTATGCTTATTAATCCTGACCTAACACTAGACCAAATTAAGGGACTCTGAATAAGCTTTCCAACAAGGTATGATTTGCCTTAATTGGGCTTAAGATGAGTAAGTAAGGCCCATTTAAGTGAAGGAACATCATGGACAGCGCACTGATCCGCACCAGAGAACTCGGGACCGAATTTAGCCTTGATTTTGGCCTAATTTGACAATTTTTGTAAAGCCTGAAATTGTAGGTCTCTTCCTTATCTTTCTAGGGACAGCAAGATCACCAAAATCCGATATATGTAGCTCTAGTTATGCTCTGTGCAAGACAACAAGGTCAGGATGAGTGACAAATCCGAAAATAAACAATGTCTAGCAATTAAGCCCAATAATGTAAAAGCAAAAAACAATGATTGTAAAAGTTGTCTAATTTCCGTCTCTCCCTGGCTTGTGCGGCTATAAACTGCTATTTATGCTTATTAATCCTGACCTAACACTAGAACAAATTAAGGGACTCTGAATAAGTTATCCAACAAGTTTTCATATGCCTTAATTGGGCTTAAGATGAGTAAGTTTGGCCCATTTAAGTGAAGGAACATCATGGATCGCACACCGATCCGCCCTGAGAGAACTCGGGACCCAATTTAGCTTTTATTTTGGCCTAATTTGACAATTCTTGTAACACCTGAAATTGTAGGTCTCTTCCTTACCTTTCTAGGGACAGCAAGATCACCAAAATCCAATATCTGTAGCTCTAGTTATGCTATGCACAAGACAACAAGGTCAGGATGAGTAAAAAATCCGAAAATTAACATTGTTTAGCAATTAAGCCCAATAATGTAAAAGCAAAACGAATGATTGTAAAAGTTGTCTAATTTACGTCTTTCTCTGGATTGTGAGGCTTTAAACTTCTATTTTTGCTTACTAATCCTGACCTAACCCTAGACCAAATTAAGGTCCTCTGAATAAGCTTTCCAACCAGGTATCATATGCCTTAATTGGGCTTAAGATGAGAAAGTTAGGACCTTTTAAATGATCGAACATCAAGGACTGCACACTGATCCGCGTCAGAGAACTCGGGACCCAATTTAACCTTGATTTGGGCCTAATTTGACAATTCTTGTGAAACCGGAAATTGTAGGTCTCTTCCTTATCTATCTAGGGACAGCAAGATCACCAAAATCCGATATCAGTAGCTCTAGTTATGCTCTGCGTAAGGTAACAAGGTCAGGATGAGTGAAAAATCCGAAAATTAACAATGTTTAGCAATTAAGCCCAATTAAGCCCAATAAAGTAAAAGCAAAAACAATGATTGTAAAAGATGTCTAATTTCCGTCTCTCTCTGACTTGTGCGGCTGTAAACTGCTATTTATGCTTATTAATCCTGACCTAACCCTTGACCAAATCAAAGGCCTCTGAATAAGCTTTCCAAAAATTTATTATATGCCTTAATTGGGCTTAAGATGGGTAAGTTAGTCCCATTTAAGTGAAGGAATATGATGGACTGCGCACTGATCCGTGCCAGAGAATTCGGGACCCAATTAAGCATTGATTTTGGCCTAATTTGACAATTCTTGTGAACCTTGAAATTGTAGGTCTCTTCCTTATCTTTCTAGAGACAGCAAGAAAATTCTAGTTATGCTCTGCGCAAGGAAACTAGGTCGGGAAGAGTGAAAAATCCGAAAATTAACAATGTTTTGCAAATAAGCCCACTTAAGCCCAATAAAGTAAAAGCAAAAACAATGATTGTAAAAGTCGTCTAATTTACGTCTCTCTTAGGATTGTTCGGTTGTAAACTACTATTTATTCTTATTAATCCCGACCCAATCCTAAACCAAATTAAAGGCCTCTGAATAAGCTTTCCAACAGGGCATCATATGCCATAATTGGTCTTAAGATGAGTAAGTTAGGCCCATTTAAGTGAAGGAACATCATGGACTGCACACACCGATCCGCTCCTGAGAACTTGGGACCCAATTTAGACATGATTTTGGCCTAATTTGACAATTCTTTTGAAACCTGAAATTGTAGGTCTCTTCCTTATCTTTCTAGGGACCGCAAGATCACCAAAATCCGATATATGTAGCTCTAGTTATGCTCTGCGCAAGGCAACAAGGTCAGGATGAGTGAAAAATCCGAAAATTAACAATGTTTAGCAATTAAGCCCAATAATGTAAAAGCAAAAAACAATGACAATAAAAGTTGTATAATTTCCGTCTCTCTCGGGCTTGTGTGGCAGTAAATTGCTAGTTATGCTTATTAATCCTGACCTAACCCTAGACCAAATTAAGGGCCTCTGAATAAGCTTTGCAACAAGGTATCATATGCCTTAATTAGGCTTAAGAAGAGTAAGTTACGCCCATTTAATTGAAGGAACAACATGGACTGCGTTCTGATCCGCGTCAGAGAACTCGGGACCCAATTTAGCTTTGATTTTGGCCTAATTTGACAATTCTTCTGAAACCTGAAATTGTAGGTCTCTTCCTTATCTTTCTAGGGACACAAGATCACCGAAATCAGATACCTGTAGCTCTAGTTATGCTCTGTGCAAGGCAACAAGGACAGGTTTAGTGAAAAATCCGAAAATTAACAATGTCTAGCAATTAAGCCCAATAATGTAAAAGCAAAAACAATGAGTTTAAAAGTTGTCTAATTTTAGTCTCTCTATGGATTGAGCGGCTGTAAACTTCTATTTATGCTTATTAATCAAGATCTTACCCTTTACCAAATTACGGGCCTCTGAATTAGCTTTCCAACAAGGTATCATATGCCTTAATTGGGCTTAAGAAGAGTAAGTTAGGCCCATTTAAGTGAAGTAACATCATGGATTGCGCACTGATCCACGCCAGAGAATTCGGGACCCAATTTAGCCTTGATTTTGGCCTAATTTGAAAATTCTTGAGAAAGCTGATATTGTAGGTCTCTTCCTTATCTTTCTAGGGACAGCAAGATCGCCAAAATCCGATATCTGTAGCTCAAGTTATGCTCTGCACAAGGCAACAAGGTCAGGATGAGTGAAAAATCCGAAAAATAAAATGTTTAGCAATTAAGCCCAATTAAGCCCAATAATGTAAATGCAAAATGAATGATTGTAAAAGTTGTATAATTTACGTCTCTCTCGGGCTTGTGCGGCAGTAAATTGCTAGTTATGCTTATTAATCCTGACCTAACCCTAGACCAAATTAAGGTCCTCTGAATAAGCTTTCCAACAAGGTATCATATGCCTTAATTGGGCTTAAGATGAGAAAGTTAGGCCCTTTTAAATGATGGAACATCAAGGACTGCGCACTGATCCGCGTCAGAGAACTCGGGTCCCAATTTAACCTTCATTTTGGCCTAATTTGACAATTCTTGTGAAACAGGAAATTGTAGGTCTCTTCCTTATCTTTCTAGGGACACAAGATCACCAAAATCAGATATCTGTAGCTCTGGTTATGCTCTGTGCAAGGCAACAAGGACAAGATTAGTGAAAAATTCGAAAATTAACAATGTCAGCAATTAATTCCAATAATGTAAAAGCAAAAACAATGAGTGTAAAAGTTGTCTAATTTCAGTCTCTCTCTGGCTTGAGCGGCTGTAAACTTCTATTTATGCTTATTAATCATGATCTTACCCTTTACCAAATTATGGGCCTCTGAATAAGCTTTCCAACAAGGTATCATATGCCTTAATTGGGCTTAAGAAGAGTAAGTTAGGCCCATTTAAGTGAAGTAACATCATGGACTGCGCACTGATCCGCGCCAGAGAATTCGGGACCCAATTTAGCCTTGATTTTGGCCTAATTAGAAAATTCATGTGAAAGCTGATATTGTAGGTCTCTTCCTTATCTTTCTAGGGACAACAAGATCGCCAAAATCCGATATCTGTAGCTCAAGTTATGCTCTGCAAAAGGCAACAAGGTCAGGATGAGTGAAAAATCCAAAAATTAAAAATGTTTAGCAATTAAGCCCAATAATGTAAAAGCAAAACGAATGATTGTAAAAGTTGTCTAATTTACGTCTTTCTCTGGATTGTGAGGCTTGAAACTTCTATTTATGCTTACTAAACCTGACCTAACCCTAGACCAAATTAAGGTCCTCTGAATAAGCTTTCCAACAAGGTATCATATGCCATAATTGGGCTTAAGATGAGAAAGTTAGTCCCTTTTCAATGATGGAACATCAAGGACTGCGCACTGATCCGTTGCAGAGAACTCGGGACCCAATTGAACCTTCATTTTGGCCTAATTTGACAATTCTTGTGAAACACGAAATTGTAGCTCTCTTCCTTATCTTTCTAGGGACAGCAAGATCACCAAAATCCGATATCTGTAGCTCCAGTTATGCTCTGCGTAAGGTAACAAGGTCAGGATGAGTGAAAAATCCGAAAATTAACAATGTTTAGCAATTAGGCCCAATAAAGTAAAAGCAAAAACAATGATTGTAAAAGATGTCTAATTTAGCCTCTCTTCGAATTGTGCGGCTGTGAATTGCTATTTATGCATATTAATCCTGACCTAACCCTTGACCAAATCAAGGGCCTCTGAATAAGCTTTCCAAAAAGTTCTTAAGATGGGTTAGTTAGGCCCATTTAAGTGAAGGAATATGATGGACTGCGCACTGATCCGTGCCAGAGAATTCGTGACCCAATTTAGCCTTGATTTTGGCCTAATTTGACAATTCTTGTGAAACTTGAAATTGTAGGTCTCTTCCTTATCTTTCTAGGGACAGCAAGAAAATTCTAGTTATGCTCTGTACAAGGCAACTAGGTCAGGATGAGTGAAAAATCCGAAAATTAACAATGTTTTGCAAATAAGCCCACTTAAGCCCAATAATGTAAAAGCAAAAACAATGATTGTAAAAGTCGTCTAATTTATGTCTCTCTTAGGATTGTTCGGTTGTAAACTACTATTTATGCTTATTAATCCTGATCAATCCTACACCAAAATAAGGGCCTCTGAATAAGCTTTCCAACAGGGCATCATATGCCATAATTGGGCTTAAGATGAGTAAGTTAGGCCCATTTAAGTGAAGGAACATCATGGAGTGCACACTGATCCGCTCTTAAGAACTTGGGACCCAATTTAGCCTTGATTTTGGCCTAATTTGACAATTCTTTTGAAACCTGAAATTGTAGGTCTCTTCCTTATCTTTCTAGGGACAGCAAGATCACAAAAATCCGATATATGTAGCTCTAGTTATGCTCCGCGCAAGGCAACAAGGTCAGGATGAGTGAAAAATCCGAAAATTAACAATGTTTAGCAATTAAGCCCAATAATGTAAAAGCAAAAAACAATGACAGTAAAAGTTGTATAATTTCCGTCTCTCTCGGGCTTGTGCGGCTGTAAACTGCTAGTTATGCTTATTAATCCTGACCTAACCCTAGATCAAATTAAGGGCCTCTGAATAAGCTTTGCAACAAGGTATCATATGCCTTAATTAGGCTTAAGATGAGTAAGTTACACCCATTTAAGTGATGGAACAACATGGACTGCGTTCTGATCTGTGTCAGAGAACTCGGGAGCCAATTTAGCCTTGATTTTGGCCTAATTTGACAATTCTTGTGAATCCTGAAATTGTAGGTCTCTTCCTTATCTTTCTAGGGACACGAGATCACCAAAATCAGATATTTGTAGCTCTAGTTGTGCTCTGTGCAAGGCAACAAGGACAGGATTAGCGAAAAATCCGAAAATTAACAATGTCTAGCAATTAAGCCCAATAATGTAAAAGCAAAAACAATGACTGTAAAAGTTGTCTAATTTCAGTCTCTCTTTGGATTGAGCGGCTGTAAACTTCTATTTATGCTTATTAATCATGATCTTAACCTTTACCAAATTATGGGCCTCTGAATAAGCTTTCCAACAAGGTATCATATGCCTTAATTGGGCTTAAGAGGAGTATGTTAGGCCCATTTAAGTGAAGTAACATCATGGCTGCGCACTGATCCGCGCCAGAGAATTTGGCACCCAATTTAGCCTTGATTTTGGCCTAATTTGAAAATTCTTGTGAAAGATGATATTGTAGGTCTCTTCCTTATCTTTCTAGGGACAGCAAGATCGCCAAAATCCGATATCTGTAGCTCAAGTTTTGCTATGCACAAGGCAACAAGGTCAGGATGAGTGAAAAATCCGAAAATTAAAAATGTTTAGCAATTAAGCCCAATAATGTAAAAGCAAAACGAATGATTGTAAAAGTTGTCTAATTTACATCTCTCTCTGACTTAAGCGGCTATAAACTTCTATTTATGCTTACTAATCCTGACATAACCCTAGACCAAATTAAGGTCCTCTGAAAAAGTTTTCCAACAAGGTATCATATGCCTTAATTGGTCTTAAGATGAGTAAGTTATGCCCATTTAAGTAAAGGAACATCATGGACTGCGCACTGATCCGCACCAGAGAACTCGGGACCCAATTTAGCCTAGATTTTGGCCACATTTGAGAATTCTTGTGAAAACTGAAATTGTAGGTCTCTTCCTTATCTTTCTAGGGACAGCAAGATCACCAAAATCCGATATCTGTAGCTCCAGTTATGCTCTGCGTAAGGTAACAAGGTCAGGATGAGTGAAAAATCCGAAAATTAACAATGTTTAGCAATTAAGCCCAATTAAGCCCAATAAAGTAAAAGCAAAAACAATGATTGTAAAAGATGTCTAATTTTCGTCTCTCTCTGACTTGTGCGGCTGTAAACTGCTATTTATGCTTATTAATCCTGACCTAACCCTTGACCAAATCAAAGGCCTCTGAATAAGCTTTCCAAAAATTTATTATATGCCTTAATTGGGCTTAAGATGGGTAAGTTAGGCCCATTTAAGTGAAGGAATATGATGGACTGCGCACTGATCCGTGCCAGAGAATTCGGGACCCAATTTAGCATTGATTTTGGCCTAATTTGACAATTCTTGTGAAACTTGAAATTGTAGGTCTCTTCCTTATCTTTCTAGAGACAGCAAGAAAATTCTAGTTATGCTCTGTGCAAGGAAACTAGGTCAGGATGAGTGAAAAATCCGAAAATTAACAATGTTTTGCAAATAAGCCCACTTAAGCCCAATAATGTAAAAGCAAAAACAATGATTGTAAAAGTGGTCTAATTTACGTCTCTCTCTGACTTGTGCGGCTATAAACTTCTATTTATGCTTACTAATCCTGACGTAACCCTAGACCAAATTAAGGTCCTCTGAATAAGCTTTCCAACAAGGCATCATATGCCATAATTGGGCTTAAGATGAGTAAGTTAGGCCCATTTAAGTGAAGGACAATCATAGACTGCACACTGATCCGCTCCTGAGAACTTGGGACCCAATTTAGTCATGATTTTGGCCTAATTTTACAACTCTTTTGAAACATGAAATTGTAGGTCTCTTCCTTATCTTTGTAGGGACAAAAAGATCACCAAAATCCGATATATGTAGCTCTAGTTATGCTCTGTGCAAGGCAACAAGGTCAGGATGAGTGAAAAATCCGAAAATTAACAATGTTTAGCAATTAAGCCCAATAATGTAAAAGCAAAAAACAATGACAGTAAAAGTTGTATAATATCCGTCTCTCTCGGGCTTGTGCGGCAGTAAATTGCTAGTTATGCTTATTAATCCTGACCTAACCCTAGACCAAATTAAGGGCCTCTGAATAAGCTTTGCAACAAGGTATCATATGCCTTAATTAGGCTTAAGATGAGTAAGTTACGCCTATTTATGTGAAAGAACAACATGGATTGCATTCTGATCCGCGTCAGAGAACTCGGGACCCAATTTAGCCTTGATTTTGGCCTAATTTGACAATTCTTGTGAAACCTAAAATTGTAGGTCTCTTCCTTATCTTTCTAGGGACACAAGATCACCAAAATCAGATATCTGTTGCTCTAGTTATGCTCTGTGCAAGGCAACAAGGACAGGATTAGTGAAAAATCCAAAAATTAACAATGTCTAGCAATTAAGCCCAATAATGTAAAAGCAAAAACAAAGAGTGTAAAAGTTGTCTAATTTCAGTCTCTCTCTGGCTTGAGCGGCAGTAAACTTCTATTTATGCTTATTAATCATGATCTTACCCTTTACCAAATTATGGGCCTCTGAATAAGCTTTCCAACAAGGTATCATATGCCTTAATTGGGCTTAAGAAGTGTAAGTTAGGCCCATTTAAGTGAAGTAACATCATGGACTGCGCACTGATCCGCGCCAGAGAACTCGGGACCCAATTTAGCCTTGATTTTGGCCTAATTTGAAAATTCTTGTGAAAGCTGATATTGTAGGTCTCTTCCTTATCTTTCTAGGGACAACAATATCGCCAAAATCCGATATCTGTAGCTCAAGTTATGCTCTGCACAAGGCAACAAGGTCAGGATGAGTGAAAAATCCGAAAATTAAAAATGTTTAGCAATTAAGCCCAATAATGGAAAAGCAAAACGAATGATTGTAAAAGTTGTCTAATTTACGTCTTTCTCTGGATTGTGAGGCTTTAAACTTCTATTTATGCTTACTAATCCTGACCTAACCCTAGACCAAATTAAGGTCCTCTGAATAAGCTTTCCAACAAGGTATCATATGCCTTAATTGGGCTTAAGATGAGAAAGTTTGGCCCTTTTCAATGATGGAACATCAAGGACTGCTCACTGATCCGCGTCAGAGAACTCGGGACCCAATTTAACCTTTATTTTGGCCTAATTTGACAATTCTTGTGAAACAGGAAATTGTAGGTCTCTTCCATATCTTTCTAGGGACTGCAAGATCACAAAAATCCGATATCTGTAGCTCCAGTTATGCTCTGCGTAAGGTAACAAGGTCAGGATGAGTGAAAAATTCGAAAATTAACAATGTTTAGCAATTAAGCCCAATAAAGTAAAAGCAAAAACAATGATTGTAAAAGATGTCTAATTTCAGTCTGTCTCTGACTTGTGCGGCTGTAAACTGCTATTTATGCTTATTAATCCTGACCTAACCCTTGACCAAATCAAGGGCCTCTGAATAAGCTTTCCAAAAATTTATTATATGCCTTAATTGGGCTTAAGATGGGTAAGTTAGGCCCATTTAAGTGAAGGAATATGATGGACTACGCACTGATCCGTGCCAGAGAATTCGGGACCCAATTTAGCGTTGATGTTGGCCTAATTTGACAATTCTTGTGAAACTTGAAATTGTAGGTCTCTTCCTTATCTTTCTAGAGACAGCAAGAAAATTCTAGTTATGCTCTGCGCAAGGCAACTAGGTCAGGGTGAGTGAAAAATCCGAAAATTAACAATGTTTTGCAAATAAGCTCACTTAAGCCCAATAATGTAAAAGCAAAAACAATGATTGTAAAACTCGTCTAATTTACGTCTCACTTAGGATTGTTCGGTTGTAAACTACTATTTATGTTTATTAATCCTGACCCAATCCTACACCAAATTAAGGGCCTCTGAATAAGCTTTCCAACAGGGTATCATATGCCTTAATTGGGCTTCAGAGGAGTAGGTTAGGCCCATTTAAGTGAAGTAACATCATGGACTGCGCAATGATCCGCTCCTGAGAATTCGGGACCCAATTTAGCCTTGATTTTGGCCTAATTTGACAATTCTTGTGAATGCTGATATTGTAGGTCTCTTCCTTATCTTTCTAGGACAGCAAGATCGCCAAAATCCGATATATGTAGCTCTAGTTATGCTCTGCGCAAGGCAACAAGGTCAGGATGAATGAAAAATCCGAAAATTAACAATGTTTAGCAATTAAGCCCAATAATGTAAAAGCAAAAAACAATGACAGTAAAAGTTGTATAATTTCCGTCTCTCTCGGGCTTGTGCGGCTATAAACTGCCAGTGATGCTTATTAATCTGACCTAACCCTAGACCAAATTAAGTGCCTCCGAATAAGCTTTCCAACAAGGTATCATATGCCTTAATTAGGCATAAGATGAGTAAGTTACGCCCATTTAAATGAAGGAACAACATGGACTACGTCCGATCCCGCTCCCGAGAACTCGGGACCCAATTTAGCCTTGATTTTGGCCTAATTTGACAATTCTTGTGAAACCTGAAATTGTAGGTCTCATCCTTATCTTTCTAAGGACACAAGATCACCAAAATCAGATATATGTAGCTCTAGTTATGCTCTGCGCAAGGCAACAAGGACATGATTAGTGAAAAATCTGAAAATTAACAATGTCTAGCAATTAAGCCCAATATTGTAAAAGCAAAAACAATGAGTGTAAAAGTTGTATAATTTCAGTCTCTCCCTGGCTTGAGCGGATGTAAACTTCTATTTATGCTTATTAATCATGATCTTACCCTTTACAAAATTATGGGCCTCTGAATAAGCCTTCCAACAAGGTATCATATGCCTTAATTGGGCTTAAGAGGAGTAGGTTAGGCCCATTTAAGTGAAGTAACATCATGGACTGCGCACTGATCCGCGCCAGAGAATTCGGTACCCAATTTATCCTTGATTTTGGCCTAATTTGACAATTCTTGTGAAAGCTGATATTGTAAGTCTCTTCCTTATCTTTCTAGGGACAGTAAGATCACCAAATTCCGATATCTGTAGCTCAAGTTATGCTCTGCGCAAGGCAACAAGGTCAGGATGAGTTAAAAATCCGAAAATTAAAAATGTTTAGCAATTAAGCCCAATTAAGCCCAATAATGTAAAAGCAAAACGAATGATTGTAAAAGTTGTCTAATTTACGTCTCTCTCTGACTTGTACGGCTGTAAACTTCTATTTATACTTACTAATCCTGACCTAACCCTAAACCAAATTAAGGTCCTCTGAATAAGCTTTCCAACAAGGTATCATATGCCTTAATTGGGCTTCAGATGAGTAAGTTAGGCCCATTTAAGTAAAGGAACATCATGGACTGCACTCGATCCGCACCTAAGAACTTGGGACCCAATTTAGCCTAGCTTTTGGCCACTTTTGAGAATTCTTAGAAACCTGAAATTATAGGTCTCTTCCTTATCTTTCTAGGGACAAGCAAGATCACCAAAATCCGATATATGTAGCTCTAGTTATGCTCTGCGCAAGGCAACAAGTTCAGGATGAGTGAAAAATCAGAAAATTAACAATGTTAAGCAATTAAGCCCAATAAAGTAAAAGCAAAAACAATGATTGTAAAAGTTGTCTAATTTCTGTCTCTCTCTGACTTGTGCGGCTGTAAACTGCTATTTATACTTTTTAATCCTGACCTAACCCTTGACCAAATTAAGGGCCTCTGAATAA
This sequence comes from Sophora flavescens, assembly GCA_030762895.1. Lineage (NCBI taxonomy): Eukaryota > Viridiplantae > Streptophyta > Magnoliopsida > Fabales > Fabaceae > Sophora > Sophora flavescens. The sequence continues at coordinate 8,948,567 of JAUPTC010000011.1, read as the reverse complement.
GCTTTCCAACAGGGTATCATATGCCTTAATTGGGCTTAAGAGGAGTAGGTTAGGCCCATTTAAGTGAAGTAACATCATGGACTGCGCACTGATCCGCTCCTGAGAATTCGGGACCCAATTTAGCCTTGATTTTGGCCTAATTTGACAATTCTTGTGAATGCTGATATTGTAGGTCTCTTCCTTATCTTTCTAGGACAGCAAGATCGCCAAAATCCGATATATGTAGCTCTAGTTATGCTCTGCGCAAGGCAACAAGGTCAGGATGAATGAAAAATCCGAAAATTAACAATGTTTAGCAATTAAGCCCAATAATGTAAAAGCAAAAAACAATGACAGTAAAAGTTGTATAATTTCCGTCTCTCTCGGGCTTGTGCGGCTATAAACTGCCAGTGATGCTTATTAATCCTGACCTAACCCTAGACCAAATTAAGTGCCTCTGAATAAGCTTTCCAACAAGGTATCATATGCCTTAATTAGGCATAAGATGAGTAAGTTACGCCCATTTAAATGAAGGAACAACATGGACTACGTTCTGATCCGCGTCAGAGAACTCGGGACCCAATTTAGCCTTGATTTTGGCCTAATTTGACAATTCTTGTGAAACCTTAAATTGTAGGTCTCATCCTTATCTTTCTAAGGACACAAGATCACCAAAATCAGATATTTGTAGCTCTAGTTATGCTCTGCGCAAGGCAACAAGGACATGATTAGTGAAAAATCTAAAAATTAACAATGTCTAGCAATTAAGCCCAATAATGTAAAAGCAAAAACAATGAGTGTAAAAGTTGTATAATTTCAGTCTCTCCCTGGCTTGAGCGGATGTAAACTTCTATTTATGCTTATTAATCATGATCTTACCCTTTACCAAATTATGGGCCTCTGAATAAGCCTTCCAACAAGGTATCATATGCCTTAATTGGGCTTAAGAGGAGTAGGTTAGGCCCATTTAAGTGAAGTAACATCATGGACTGCACACTGATCCGCGCCAGAGAATTCGGTACCCAATTTATCCTTGATTTTGGCCTAATTTGACAATTCTTGTGAATGCTGATATTGTAGGTCTCTTCCTTATCTTTCTAGGGACAGCAAGATCGCGAAAATCCGATATCTGTAGCTCAAGTTATGCTCTGCGCAAGGCAACAAGGTCAGGATGAGTTAAAAATCCGAAAATTAAAAATGTTTAGCAATTAAGCCCAATTAAGCCCAATAATGTAAAAGCAAAACGAATGATTGTAAAAGTTGTCTAATTTACGTCTCTCTCTGACTTGTGCGGCTGTAAACTTCTATTTATACTTACTAATCCAGACCTAACCCTAAACCAAATTAAGGTCCTCTGAATAAGCTTTCCAACAAGGTATCATATGCCTTAATTGGGCTTCAGATGAGTAAGTTAGGCCCATTTAAGTAAAGGAACATCATGGACTGCGCACTGATCCGCACCAGAGAACTCGGGACCCAATTTAGCCTAGCTTTTGGCCACTTTTGAGAATTCTTGAGAAACCTGAAATTATAGGTCTCTTCCTTATCTTTCTAGGGACAGCAAGATCACCAAAATCCGATATCTGTAGCTCTAGTTATGCTCTGCGCAAGGCAACAAGTTCAGGATGAGTGAAAAATCAGAAAATTAACAATGTTAAGCAATTAAGCCAAATAAAGTAAAAGCAAAAACAATGATTGTAAAAGTTGTCTAATTTCTGTCTCTCTCTGACTTGTGCGGCTGTAAACTGCTATTTATACTTTTTAATCCTGACCTAACCCTTGACCAAATTAAGGGCCTCTGAATAAGCTTTCCAACAAGGTATCATATGCCTTAATTGGGCTTAAGATGAGTAAGTTAGGCCCATTTAAGTAAAGGAACATCATGGACCGCATGAGATCCGCACCCAGAGAACTCCGGACCCAATTTAGCCTAGATTTTGGCAAAATTTGAGAATTCTTGTGAATCCTGAAATTGTAGGTCTCTTCCTTATCTTTCTAGGGACAACAAGATCACCAAAATCCGATATCTGTAGCTCTAGTTATGCTCCGCACAAGGCAACAAGTTCAGGATGAGTGAAAAATCATAAAATTAACAATGTTTAGCAATTAAGTCCAATTAAGCCCAATAAAGTAAAAGCAAAAACAATGATTTAAAAGTTGTCTAATTTCCGTCTCTCTCTGACTTGTGCGGCTGTAAACTGTTATTTATGCTTATTAATCCTGACCTAACCCTTGACCAAATTAAGGGCCTCTGAATAAGCTTTCCAAAAAGTTATTATATGCCTTAATTGGGCTTAAGATGAGTAAGGTAGGCCCATTTAAGTGAAGGAATATGATGGACTGCGCAGTGATCCGTGCCAGAGAATTCGGGACCCAATTTAGCCTTGATTTTGGCCTAATTTGACAATTCTTGTGAAACTTGAAATTGTAGGTCTCTTCCTTATCTTTCTAGAGACAGCAAGAAAATTCTAGTTATGTTATGCGCAAGGCAACAAGGTCAGGATGAGTGAAAAATCCGAAAATTAACAATGTTTTGTAAATAAGCCCACTTAAGCCCAATAATGTAAAAGCAAAAACAATGATTGTAAAAGTCGTCTAATTTACGTCTCTCTTAGGATTGTTCGGTTGTAAACTACTATTTATGCTTATTAATCCAGACCCAACCCTACAACAAATTAAGGGCCTCTGAATAAGCTTTCCAACAGGGCATCATATGCCATAATTGGGCTTAAGATGAGTAAGTTAGGCCCATTTAAGTGAAGGAACATCATGGACTGCACACTGATCCGCTCCGGAGAACTTGGGACCCAATTTAGCCTTGATTTTGGCCTAATTTGCATATTCTTTTGAAACCTGAAATTGTAGGTCTCTTCCTTATCTTTCTAGGGACAGCAAGATCACCAAAATCCGATATATGTAGCTCTAGTTATGCTCCGCGCAAGGCAACAAGGTCAGGATGAGTGAAAAATCCGAAAATTAACAATGTTTAGCAATTAAGCCCAATAATGTAAAAGCAAAAAAAATGACAGTAAAAGTTGTATGATTTCCGTCTCTCTCAGGATTGTGCGGCTGTAAACTGCTAGTTATGCTTATTAATCCTGACCTAACCCTAGACCAAATTAAGGGCCTCTGAATAAGCTTTGCAACAAGATATCATATGCCTTAATTAGGCTTAAGATGAGTAAGTTACACCCATTTAAGTGAAGGAACATCATGGACTGCGTTCTGATCTGTGTTAGAGAACTCGGGACCCAATTTAGCCTTGATTTTGGCCACATTTGTGAATTCTTGTGAAACCTGAAATTGTAGGTCTCTTCCTTATCTTTCTAGGGACAACAAGATCACCAAAATCCGGTATCTGTAGCTCTAGTTATGCTCTGCGCAAGGCAACAAGGTCAGGATGAATGAAAAATTCAAAAATTAACAACATTTAGCAATTAATCCCAATTAAGCCCATTAATGTAAAAGCAATAACAATGATTGCAAATGTTGTCTAATTTACGACTCTCTCTGTCTTGTGCGGCTGTAAACTGCTATTTATGCTTATTAATCCTGACCTAACCATTGAACAAATTAAGGGTATCTAAATAAGCTTTCCAACAAGGTATCGTATGCCTTAATTGGTCTAAAGACGAGTAAGTTAGGCCCATTTAAGTGAAGGAACATCTTGGACTGCGCATTGATCCACGTAAGAAAACTCGGGACCAATTTAGCCTTGATTTTGGCCTAATTTGACAATTCTTTTGACACCTGAAATTGTAGGTCTCTTCCTTATCTTTCTTGGTACAACAAGATCACCAAAATCCGATATCTGTAGCTCTAGTTATGCTCTGCACAAGGCAACAAGGTCAGGATGAGTGAAAAATCGGAAAATTAACAATGTTTAGCAATTAAGCCCAATAATGTAAATGCAATAACAATGATTACAAAGTTGTCAATTTCCAACCCTCTCTAGCTTGTGCGGCTGTAAATTACTATTTATTCTTATTAATCCTGACCTAACCCGAGACCAAATTACTGGCATTTGGATAAGCTTTCCAACAAGGTATCGTATGCCTTAATTGGGCTTCAGATTGGTATGTCAGGCCCATTTAAGTGAAGGAACATCATGGACTGAACACTGATTCGCGCTAGAGAACTCAGGAACCAATTTAGTCTAGATTTTGGCCTCATTTGACAATTCTTGTGAAACCTGAAATTGTAGGTCTCTTCCTTATCTTTCTAGGGACTGCAAGATCTCCAAAATCTGATATCTGTATCTCTATTTATGCTCTGCGGAAGGCAACAAGGTCAGGATGAGTGAAAAATCCGAAAATTAACAATGTTTAGCAATTAAGACCAATATTGTAAATGCAAAAACAATGATTGTAAAAGTTGTCTAATTTCCATCTCTATCTGTCTTGTGCGGCTGTAAACTGCTATTTATGCTTATCAATCCTGATCAAACATTAGACCAAATTAAGGGCATCTGAATAAGCTTTCCAACAAGGTATCATATGCCTTAATTGGGCTTAAGATGAGTAAGTTAGGCCGATTTAAGTGAAAGAACATCATGGACTGCGCATTGATACGTGCCAGAGAACTCGGGACCCAATTTAGCCTTTATTTTGGCCCTATTTGACAATTCTTATGAAACCTAAAATTGTAGGTCTCTTCTTTGTCTTTCTAGGGACAGCAAGATCACCAAAATCCGATATTTGTAGCTCTAGTTATGCTCTGCGCAAGGCAACAAGGTCAGGATGAGTTAAAAATCCGAAAATTAACAATGTTTAGCAATTAAGCCCAATAATGTAAAAGCAAAAACAATGATTGTAAAAGTTGTCTAATTTTCGTCTCTCTCTTTGTTGTGCGGCTGTAAACTGCTATTTATGCTTATTAATCCTGACCTAACCCTAGACCAAATTAAGGGCCTCTGAATAAGCTTTCCAACAAGGTATCATATGCCTTAATTGGGATTAAGATGAGTAAGTTAGGCCCATTAATGTGAAAGAACATCATGGACTGCGCTTTGACTCGTGCCAGAGAACTCTGGACCCAATTTAGCCTTGATTTTGGCCAAATTTGACAATTCTTGTCAAACCTGAAATTGTAGGTCTCTTCCTTATCTTTCTAGGGACAACATGATCACCAAAATCCGATATCTGTAGCTCTAGTTATGCTCTGCGCAAGCCAACATGGTCAGGATGAGTGAAAAATCCGAAAAGTAACAATGTTTAGAAATTAAGCCCTATAATGTAAAAGCAAAAACAACGATTGTAAAAGTTGTCAAATTTTCGTCTCTCTCTGGCTTGGGTGGCTGTAAACTGCTTTTTATGATTATAAATACTGACCTAACCCTAGACCAAATTAAGGGCCTCAAAATAGGCTTTCCAACAAGGTATCATATGCCTTAATTGGGCTTAAGATGAGTAAATTAGGCCCATTTAAGTAAAGTAACATCATGGATTGCACACTGATCCGCGCGAGAGAACTCGGGACCCAATTTAGCCTTGATTTTGGCCTAATTTGACAATTCTTGTGAAACCTGAAATTGTAGGTCTCTTGCTTATATTTCTAGGGACAACAAGATCACCAAAATCCGATATATCGTATCTCTTGTTATGCTCTGCGAAAGGCATCAAAGTCGGGATGAGTGAAAAATACGAACATGAACAATGTTTTTCAATTTAGACTAATTAAGCCCTATAATGTAAAATAAAAAACAATGATTATAAAAGTTGTCTAATTTTCATCTCTCTCTGGCTTGTGCGGCTATAAACCGCTAATCATGCTTATTAATCCTGACCTAACCCTAGAGCAAATTAAGGGCCTCTGAATAAGCTTTCCAACAAGGTATCATATGCCTTAATTGGTCTTAAGATGAGTAAGTTAGGCCGATTTAAGTGAAAGAACATCATGGACTGTGCACTAATCCGCGCCGGAGAACTCGGGACCCAATTTAGGCTTGATTTTGGCCTAATTTGACAATTCTTGTGAAACCTGAAATTGTAGGTCTCTTCCTTATCTTTTTAGGGACAGCAAGATCCACAAAATCCGATATCTGTTGCTTTAGTTATGCTCTGTGCAAGGCAACAAGGTCAGGATGAGAGAAAAATCCTAAAATTAACAATGTTTAGCAATTAAGCCCAATAATATAAAAGAAAAAACAATGATTGTAAAAGTTGTCTAATTTTCGTCTCTCTAGTTTGTGCGGCTATAAACTACTATGTATGCTTATTAATCCTGACCTAACCCTATACAAAATTAAGGGCCTCTAAATAAGCTTTCCAATAAGGTATCATACGCCTTAATTGGGCTTAAGATGAGTAAGTTAGGCCAATTTTAGTGAAGGAACATCATGGACTGTGCACTGATCCGTGCCAGAGAACTCGGGACCCAATTTAGCCTTGATTTTGGCCAAATTTGACAATTCTTGTGAAACCTGAAATTGTAGGTCTCTTCCTTATCTTTCTAGGGACAACAAGATCACCAAAATCCGATAACTGTTGCTTTAGTTATGCTTTGCGCAAGGCAACAAGGTCAGGATGAGTGAAAAATCCAAAAATTAACAATGTTTAGCAATTAAGCGCAATAATGTAAAAGCAAAAACAATGCTTGTAAAAGTTGTCTAATTTCGGGCTGTCTCTGGCTTGTGAGGCTGAAAATTGATTTTGGCCTAATTTTACAATTCTTGTGAAACCTGAAATTGTAGTTCTCTTCCTTATCTTTCTAGGGACAACAATATCACCAAATCCGATATCTGTAGCTCTAGTTATGCTCTGTCTAAGGCAACAAGGTCAGGATGAGTGAAAAATCCGAAAATTAACAATGTTTAGCAATTAAGCCCTATAAGGTAAAAGCAAAAACAAGGATTGTAAAAGTTGTCTAATTTCCGTCACTCTCTGGCTTGTGCGGCAGTAAACTACTATTTATGCTTATTAATCCTGACCTAACCCTTGACCAAATTAAGGGCCTCTGAATAAGCTTTCGAACAAGGTCACATATGCCTTAATTGGGCTTAAGATGAGTAAGTTAGACCCATTTAATGGAAGGAACATCTTGGACCGCGTACTGATCTACGCCAGAGAACTCGGGATCGAATTTATCCTTTATTTTGGCCTAATTTGACAATTATTGTGAAAACTGAAATTGTAGGTCTCTTCCTTATCTTTCCAGGGACATCAAGATCGCCAAAATCCGATATCTGTAGCTCCAGTTGTGCTCTGCTCAAGGCACCAAGGTCAGGATGATTGAAAAATCCGAAAACTAACATAGTTTGGCAATTAAGCCCAATTAAGCCCAATAATGCAAAAGCAAAAACAAAGATTGTAAAAGTTGTCTAATTTCCGTCTCTCTCTGACTTGTTCGACTGTAAACTGCTATTTATGCTTATTAATCCTGACCTAACCCTAGACCAAATTAAGGGCCTCTGAATAAGCTTTCCAACAAGGTATCATATGCATTAAATATGCTTAAGTTGAGTAAGTTAGGCCCATTTAAGTGAAGGAACATCATGGATTGCGCACTGGTCCACGCCAGAGAACTCGGGACCCAATTTTGCCTTGATTTTAGCCTAATTTTACAATTCTTGGGAAACCTAAAATTTCAGGTCTATTCCTTATCTTTCTAGAGAACACAAGATCACCAAAATCAGATATCTGTAGCTCTAGTTATGCTCTGCGCAAGGCACCAAGGTCAGGATGATTGAAAAATCCGTAAATTAACATTGTTTGGCAATTAAGTCCAATGAAGCCCAATAACGTAAAAGCAAAAACAATGATTGTAAAAGTTGCCTAATTTCCATCTCTCTCTGTCTTGTGCGGCTGTAAACTGCTATTTATGCTTATTAATCCTGATCTAACCCTAGATCAAATTAAGGGCCTCTGAATAAGCTTTCCAACAAGGTATCATATGCCTTAATTGGGCTTAAGATGAGTAAGTTAGGCCCAATTAAGTGAAGGAACATCATGGACTAGGTATTGATCAGTGCCAGAGAACTCGGGACCCAATTTAATCTTGATTTTGGCCTAATTTGACAATTCTTGTGAAACATGAAATTCTAGGTCTCTTCCTTATCTTTCTAGGGACAGCAAGATCACCAAAATCCGATATATCTAGCTCTAGTTATGCTCTGCGCAAGGCAACAAGGTCAGGATGAGTGAAAAATCCGAAAATTAACAATGTTTAGCAATTAAACTCAATTAAGCCCATTAATGTAAAAGCAAAAGCAATGATTGTAAAAGTTGTCAAATTTTCGTCTCTCTCTGACTTCGGCGGCTGTAAACTGCTATTTATGATTATAAATACTGACCTAACCCTAGACCAAATTAAGGGACTCTAAATAAACTTTCCAACAAGGTATCATATGCCTTAATTGTGTTTAAGATGAGTAAGTTAGGCCCATTAAAGTGAAGTAACATCATGGATCTGCTCCGATCCACGCCCAGAGAACTCGGGACCCAATTTTGCCTTGATTTTGGCCTAAATCGACAATTCTTTTGAAACCTGAAATTGTAGGTCTCTTCCTTATCTTTCTAGGGACAATAAGATCACCAAAATCCGATATCTGTAGCTCTAGTTATGCTCTGCGAAAGGCAACAAAGTCACGATGAGTGAAAAATCCGAAAATTAACAATGTTTTGCAATAAAGCCCAATTAAGCCCTATAATCTAAAAAGAAAAAACAATGATTGCAAAAGTTGTCTAATTTTTCGTCTCTCTCAGGCTTGTGTGTCTATAAACTGCTAATTATGCTTATTAATCCCGACCTAACCCTAGACCAAATTAATGGCCCCGAATAAGCTTTCCATCAAGGTATCATATGCCTTAATTGGGCTTAAGAAGAGTAAGTTAGGCCCATTTAAGTGAAGGAACATCATGGATCGCGCACCGATTCGTGCCGGAGAACTCGGGACCCAATTTAGCCTTGATTTTGGCCAAATTTGACAACTCTTGTGAAACCCGAAATTGTCTGTCTCTTCCTTATCTTTCTAGGGATAGCAAGATCACCAAAATCCGATACAATCTGTAGCCCTAGTTATGCTCTGTAACAAGCCAACAAGGTCGGGATGAGTGAAAAATCCGAAATTAACAATGTTTCCCAATTTAGCCCAATATTGTAAAAGCAAAAACAATGATTGTAAAAATATTCTAATTTCTGCCTCTCTCGGCTTCAGTGCGGCTGTAAACTACTATTTGCGCTTATTAATCCTGACCTAAGCCCACACCAAATTAAGGGCCTCGAAAAACTTTCCAACAAGGTATCATATGCCTTAATTGGGCTTAAGATGAGTGAGTTATGTCCATTTAAGTGAAGGAACATCATGGACTGCGCACTAATTCGTGATGCCGAGAGAACTCGGGACCCAATTTAGCCTTGATTTTGGTCAAATTTGACAATTCTTGTGAAACCTGAAATTGTCGGTCTCTTCCTTATCTTTCTAGGGAAAGCAAGATCACCAAAATCCGATATCTGTTGCTTTAGTTATTCTCTCGCGCAAGGCAACAAGGTCGGGATGAGTGAAAAATCCAAAAATTAAAATGTTTAGCAATTAAGCCCAATAATGTAAAAGCAAAAACAATGATTGTAAAAAGTTTTTCTAATTTCGGTCTATCTCAGGCTTGTGAGGCTGAAAAATGCTATTTATGCTTATTAATCCTCACATAACCCTACACCAAATTAAGAGCCTCTGAATAAGCTTTCCAACAAGGAATCATATGCCTTAATTGGGCTTAAGTTGAGTAAGTTAGGCCCATTTAAGTGAAGGAACATCATGGATTGCGCACCGTCCGTGCCGAGAGAACTCGGGACCCAATTTAGCCTTGATTTTAGCCTAATTTTACAATTCTTGTGAAACCTAAAATTGTAGGTCTATTCCTTATCTTTCTAGGGACAACAAGATCACCAAAATCCGATATCCGTAGCTCTAGTTATGCTCGCGAAAGGCAACAAAGTCACGATGAGTGAAAAATCCGAAAATTAACAATGTTTTGCAATTAAGCCCAATCAAGCCCTATAATGTAAAAGAAAAAAAATGATTGCAAAAGTTGTCTAATTTTCGTCTCTTTCTGGCTTGTGCGGCTATAAACTGCTAATTATGCTTATTAATCCTGACCTAACCCTAGACCAAATTAAGAGCCTCGAATAAGCTTTCCAACAAGGTATCATATGCCTTAATTGGGCTTAAGAAGAGTAAGTTAGGCCCATTTAAGTGAAGGAACATCATGGATCTGGCACTTATTCGTGCTAGAGAACTCGGGACCCAATTTAGCCTTGATTTTGGCCAAATTTGACAATTCTTGTGAAACCCGAAATTGTCTGTCTCTTCCTTATCTTTCTAGGGACAGCAAGATCAACAAAATCCGATATCTCTGTTGCTTTAGTTATGCTCTCAGCAAGGCAACAAGGTCGTGATGAGTGAAAAATCCAAAAATTAAAATGTTTAGCAATTAAGCCCAATAATGTAAAAGCAAAAACAATGATTATAAAAGTTGTCTAATTTCGGTCTGTCTCGTGCTTGTGAGGCTGAAAAATGCTATTTATGCTTATTAATCCTCACATAACCCTACACCAAATTAAGAGCCTCCGAATAAGCTTTCCAACAAGGTATCATATGCCTTAATTGGGCTTAAGTTGAGTAAGTTAGGCCCATTTAAGTGAAGGAACATCATGGATTGCGCACTGGTCCGCGCCAGAGAACTCGGGAGCCAATTTAGCCCTTGATTTTAGCCTAATTTTACAATTCTTGTGAAACCTAAAATTGTAGGTCTATTCCTTATCTTTCTAGGGACAACAAGATCACCAAAATCCGATATCCGTAGCTCTAGTTATGCTCTGTGAAAAGCAACAAAGTCACGATGAGTGAAAAATCCGAAAATTAACAATGTTTTGCAATTAAGCCCAATTAAGCCCTATAATGTTAAAAAAAAAAAATGATTGCAAAAGTTGTCTAATTTTCGTCTCTCTTTGGCTTGTGCAGCTATAAACCGCTAATTATGCTTATTAATCCGACCTACCCCTAGACCAAATCCAGGGCCTCTGAATAAGCTTTCCAACAAGGTATCATATGCCTTAATTGGGCTTAAGAGGAGTAAGTTAGGCCCATTTAAGTGAAGGAACATCATGGATCTGCGCACTTATTCGTGCCGGAGAACTCGGGACCCAATTTAGCCTTGATTTTGGCCAAATTTGACAATTCTTGTGAAACATGAAATTGTCTGTCTCTTCCTTATCTTTCTAGGGACATCAAGATCAACAAAATCCGATATCCTGTTGCTTTAGTTATGCTCTCGCGCAAGGCAACAAGGTTAGGGATGAGTGAAAAATCCAAAAATTAAAATGTTTAGCAATTAAGCCCAATAATGTATAAGCTAATACAATTATTGTAAAAGTTGTATTATTTCAGTCTGTCTCTGGCTTGTGAGGGTGAAAAATGCTATTTATGCTTATTAATCCTCACATAACCCATACACCAAATTAAGAGCCTACGAATAAGCTTTCCAACAAGGTATCATATGCCTTAATTGGGCTTAAGTTGAGTAAGTTAGGCCCATTTAAGTGAAGGAACATCATGGATTGCGACCGGTCCGCGCCCGAGAATCTCGGGACCCAATTTAGCCTTGATTTTAGCCTAATTTTACAATTCTTGTGAAACCTAAAATTGTAGGTCTATTCCTTATCTTTCTAGGGACAACAAGATCACCAAAATCCGATATCTATAGCTCTAGTTATGCTCTTACAAAGGCACCAAGGTCCGGATGATTGAAAAATCCGTAAATTAACAATGTTTTGCAATTAAGTCCAATTAAGCCCAATAATGTAAAAAGCAAAAACAATGATTGTAAAAGTTGTCTAATTTCCATCTCTCTCTGTCTTGTGCGGCTGTAAACTGCTATTTATGCTTATTAATCCTTATCTATCACTAGACCAAATTAAGGGCCTCTCAATAAGCTTTCCAACAAGGTATCATATGCCTTAATTGGGCTTAAGATGAGTAAGTTAGGCCCATTTAAGTGAAGGAACATCATGGACTAGGCATTATTCGCCAGAGAACTCGGGACCCAATTTAATCTTGATTTTGGCCTAATTTGACAATTCTTGTGAAACATGAAATCGTAGGTCTTTTCCTTATCTTTCTAGTGACATCAAGATCACCAAAATCCGATATATGTAGCTCTAGTTATGCTCTGTGCACAAGGCAACAAGGTCGGGATGAGTAAAAAAATCCGAAAATTAACAATGTTTCGCAATTAAGCCCAATCATGTAAAAGCAAAAACAATGATCGTAAAAAATATTCTAATTTTTGTCTCTCTCTGGGTTGTGTGGCTGTAAACTGCTATTTATGCTTATTAATCCCTGACCTAACCCCACACCAAATTAAGGGCCTCTCAATAAGCTTTCCAACAAGGTATCACATGCCTTAATTGGGCTTAAGATGAGTGAGTTAGGCCCATTTAAGTGAAGGAACATTATGGAATGCACACTAATCCGCCTAGAGAACTCCGGACCCAATTTAGCCTTGATTTTGTCCTAATTTGACAATTCTTGTGAAATCTGAAATTGTAGGTCTCTTCCTTATCTTTCTAGGGATAGCAAGATCACCAAAATCCGATATCCGTAGCTCTAGTTATGCTCTTCACAAGGCAACAAGGTCGGATGAGTGAAAAATCCGAAAATTAACAATGTTTGTTAGCCCAATTAAGCCCAATAATGTAAAAGCAAAAAAACAATGACTGTAAAAGTTGTATAATTTCGTCTCTCTCTCTGGCTTGTGCGGCTGTAAACTATTATTTATGCTTATTTATCCTGAACTAACCCTATACCAAATTAAGGGCCTCCGAATAAGCTTTGCATCAAGGTATCATATGCCTTAATTGGGCTTAAGATGAGTAAGTTACGCCCATTTAAGTGAAGGAACAACATGGACTACGTGATCGATCCGCGCCGAGAACTCCTGGACCCAATTTAGCCTTGATTTTGGCCTAATTTGACAATTCTTGTGACACCGCAAATTGTAGGTCTCTTCCTTATCTTTGTAGGGATAGTAAGATCACCAAAATCCGATATCTGTAGCTCTAGTTATGCTTCGCGCAAGGCAACAAGGTCGGATGAGTGAAAAAATCCGAAAATTAACATTGTTTAGCAATTAAGCCCAACAATGTAAAAGCATAAAACAATGAATAGTAAAAGTTGTATAATTTCCGTCTCTCTCGGTCTTGTGCGGCTGTAAACTTTAGTTATGCTTATTAATCCCGAACTACCCGTATGACCAAATTAAGGGCCTCTGAATAACCTTGCAACAAGGTATCATATGCCTTAATTAGGCTTAAGATGAGTAAGTTACGCCCATTTAAGTGAAGGAACATCATAGACTGCGCACTGATCCACATCAGAGAACTCGGGACCCAATTTAGCCTTGATTTTGGCCAAATTTGACAATTCTTGTGAAACCTAAAATTGTAAGTCTCTTCCTTATCTTTCTATGGATAGCAAGATCACCAAAATCGAAATCCGTACCTCTAGTTATGCTCGCCCAAGGCAACAAGGTCATGATGAGTGAAAAATCCGAAAATTAACAATGTTTCGCAATGAAGCCCAATTAAGCCCAATAATGTTAAAGCAAAAGCAATGATTGTAAAAGTTGTCTAATTTCCCTTTCTCTGTCTTGTGCGGCGTAAACTGCTATTTATGATTATTAATCGTGACCCAACCCTAGACCAAATTAAGGGCCTCTGAATAAGCTTTTCAACAAGGTATCACATGCCTTAATTGGGCTTAAGAAGAGTAAGTTAGGCCCATTAAAGTGAAAGACCATCATGGATGCAGCGATCCGCACTGGAGAACTCGGACCCAATTTAGCCTTGATTTTGGTCAAATTTGACAATTCTTGTGAACCCGAAATCAGAGGTCTCTTCCTTATCCTTCTAGGGACAAAGAAGATCACCAAAATCCGATATTTGTAGCTCTAGTTATGCTCTGCACAAGGCAACATGGTCGAGGATGAGTGAAAAATCCGAAAAGTAACAATGTTTAGCAATTAAGCCCAATAATGTAAAAGCAAAAACAATGATTGTAAAAGTTGTCAAATTTTCATCTCTCTCGGATTGTCCGGCGGTAAATCGCTATTTATGCTTATAAATACTGACCTAACCTTAGACCAAATTAAGGGCCTCTGAATAAGCTTTCCAACAAGGTATCATATGCCTTAATTGGGCTTAAGATGAGTAAGTTAGCCCATTTAAGTGAAGGAACATCATGGACTGCGCACCGATTCGGTGCCTAGAGAACTCGGACCCAATTTAGCCTTGATTTTGGCCAAATTTGACAATTCTTGTGAAACCTGAATTGTTTGTCTCTTCCTTATCTTTCTAGGGACAGCAAGATCACCAAAATCCGATATCTCGTTCCTTTAGTTATGCTCTTCCCAAGGCAACAAGGTCAGGATGAGTGAAAATCCAAAAATTAACAATGTTTAACCAATTAAGCCCAATAATGTAAAAGCAAAAACAATGATTGTAAAAGTTGTCTAATTTGGCCTCTCTCTAGCTTGTGAGGCTGAAAAATGCTATTTATGCTTATTAATCCTCACCTAACCCTACACCAAATTAAGAGCCTCTCAATAAGCTTTCCAATAAGGTATCATATGCCTTAATTGGGCTTTAGATGAATAAGTTAGGCCCATTTAAATGAAGGAACATCATGGATCACGCATCGACGAGCAAGGCGAGAACTCGGGACCCAATTTAGTCTTGATTTTGGCCTAATTTGACAATTCTAGAGAAACCCGAAATTGTAGGTCTCTTCCTTATCTTTCTAAGGACAATAAGATCACCAAAATCCGATATCTGTAGCTCTAGTTATGCTATGCGTAAGGCAACAAGGTCAGATGAGTGAAAAATCCGAAAATTAACAATGTTTAGCAATTTAGCCTAATGAAGCCCAATAATGTAAAAGCAAAAACAATGATTGTAAAAGTTGTCTAATTTCTCTCTCCTGCCTTGTGCGGCTGTAAACCCGCTATTTATGCTTGTTAACCCAACCTAACCCTAGACCAAATTAAGGACCTCTGAAAAGCTTTCCAACAAGGTAAAATATGCCCTAATTGTGCTTAAGATGAGTAAGTTAGGCCCACTTAAGTGAAGGAACATCATGGATCAGATCGATCCGCGCAAAAGTCCGAACCCAATTTAGCCTTGATTTTGGCCTTATTTGACAATTCGTAGAAACTCGAAATTGTAGGTCTCTTCCTTATCTTTCTAGGTACAAGAATATCAACAGATCCGATATTTGTAGCTCTAGTTATGCTCTTACGAAGGCATTAAGATCGGATGAGTGAAAAATCCGAAAAATTAATAATGTTTAGCAATTAAGCCCTATAAGGTAAAAAAGCAAAAACAAAGATTGTA
>JAUPTC010000011.1:8871869-8932704 GCA_030762895.1 Sophora flavescens | reverse complement strand
ACAAATGCTTAATGATGAAGGAGTCAAAACTTGGAGAAGAAGGAAGTCAAAACTTGTTTAAGAAGCATTCAAAACTTCTTAAGGAAGTAGTCAAAACTTAATGAAGAAGATGTCAAATGCTTAATGGAGAAGTATTCAAATACTTGGAGAAGAAGACAAAGTTGGAGCCGTGTGGATTGGCAAGAGTTTTAGGTCAATTTGTCAAATGGCACCTTGTAGGAATTGTCATAAAAAGACAAGGGTATTTTGGTCATTTCATAACAAAATTCAATGTTACCACAAATATGCTATTATTGCCATTTATGATAGGATAGACTTGTCATGAATGTTAGTCAAGTTAGTCAATCCAATGTCTCTGCTACTTTGCCGACTTCCCGATCCATCTGACTCAAGCTCTGCCTAGAGACATCTCATCGTATAGGCCCGCAACAAACATAATATGTTAATTTTTTTCCAAAATCTTCAAAACTTCCAGTATCATAGTAAATATGATAAAAATATTTTTCATCTCGTTAACGATCCAAAATTAGATCTTCTGAGCAGTAAACTTTTACTGTCAGTACAAACACAGAAATCAGCAGACCGGCTTCCGTCTGAGTTTTCAACTAAAAACTTCCTTGTAACCTTATAAAAATAAGTATAACAAGGAAATGACATTGGTTTATCCAAAATCATTTTCTAAATCTCGGATAAAAATATATTTATATATATTTATCACCGATATTACTAAACAGCGAAAATCGGGGTGTTACATTACTACCCCTCTTAAAAAATTTCGTCCTCGAAATTTCGTAGCTCAAAACTAAACTGGATGTTGTAATTACACTTTGACCCTAAAATCTTATTTTGTATTTCATCGCTTCATTCCTTTCTTCGATAACATTATAACAAAATCAATTCTTATGTCATTCTATTTATCCTCGAAACTTTTCACTACCGCATTCTCCACTACCTTCGATATTTCACCTTAGTCTATTACACTTTAAAGAACAAAACCAATGCTAAATCTCCTCACTTCTCAATATAGATCCATATGAATTCTAACTTTCGCCAACATCTAACTTTCACAGCTAACATCAGAACCAACACTAACTTTACCATAACATCAATTAACATTCTACTCAAGAGATGCAATCATAGTCTTAGTCCAATTGAGCTTAGTCTACTCTTCTAGTTATATCAAATTCACACTTTTCAAATCTCCAATCAAAACGTCATAACGTTCCTAAGTTGAACATGATAAACTTTGCTCCAAGAACCTAAGAAATTCAATCTTATTGAAATTGAATCTTACCACATCCATCATAATTCGTTCTGTTATTAATTCCACTTGAATCTTTTGCCTACTTCAATTTCATATCCTCCATTTGCCTCTCATTTTCAATTTGATTCTCAAGCCCCGTTAGTATCCCTGGTTTAAGAAATTTCCCATGCACATCTACCCTATTGTTCAAGGAAATACACAACTCCTAACAATTCCTCCATTCGAAAACTTAGCTCTATTCTTTATACAAGGAAGTGCTTGTATCCTATGTGCCCTTATCTTATATATTTGCAACCGAGAAAAGATATTATAAAATAAAGTTTCTCTAAGGCCATTACCCCTAAGAGTTGCACCAAAACAAAGCCAAGAAATCCAGATGAACACTCCCTAATGGCAATCTCGAATTTTAAAATGTCCAATTCCTACTATGGATCATCAATCACATATTACCAGAATAAGACCTCAAAGATTATAAACATTTCATCATACTTATCATACTCGAAAGATATCATCAAAACTTAATCACTTCTTGTCTCCAAATTAGTCTGCTAACAAAACTTCTTCCACACCTTATCCTTACAACGAATATCAAGTTCAACACTAACTTTACTTTACTACATATAGTAACTTTCAATCTAAAGCACACAATTGTAATCTTAGTTTCCTCTGAACATATTCCACCATTTCAAATTATATCATGGTCATTCATTTCAATCTTAAAGAATACAATTACATTTCTCCATGCAATTACAACCAAAAGGAATCACTTCAATTTGAATTATCCAAAATCATAATTCTTAAACTTTTCTAACAACTTAGTTTCACTCAAGAACTTCTGTTTACTAATTCCATTCAACTTAAGGAAAACTACCGTATGTTTTTCCATTAATTCTCGGACTCACTAAGTCAACATTAACTATAATTATTGATCACTACTCTAAATTCCTTTAATGATATATCTACCTCGATCATAAAGTCCATTGTAATCATCTCACTCAAAAATGTTGAACTTAAGGGTTCTCATAATACCATTCACACTTATACACTAACGAAACTCCTATCAACTCTGTTTCATCCTACCATAGAGATGACAAAAATTAGGTACCACACTATCTCCAAACTAACCTGTTAAAAATAGTTCACCTCATTCCTTATCCATCCCACTAAGGATGATCAGCTGGACTTAGTCTCAACTTAGTCCCCAACACTTAAAGTAAACTTAACCTACACACTTTGATAATCTTCCGTTTTTCATCTAAAACAATACTTGAATATACACTATGAAGTCCGAACAATTCTCCGATACTTGATACTCTATTCGGCTTACTAAATCTGCTTGTGGATCTTTACTCGTAAGAAAATGTAAACTTCACCAATCGATCCACAATCACTTGAATTCAAGCAAGACTCGTGCAGGTCTTCAGAAAACTCATAACAAAGATTGAAAGAATACCAACATCTCAACAAGGAAAGTCTCAATTGTACGTCTTGATGTAGAGATATCCAATTCGCGACGGATGAAATAAGTCACACATCGACAACATTTGGAAAGTACATAGAATTAAGATGATCAATAACGACAAGCATTTTCGAATGACAATAAAACATGACCTTGGTGATCATAAAAGAATTTCTCAAGAAAAGAAATTTTTCTGGATTCCACTTTCACATAAGCATAGAAAAGAATTTCATTAATTTGAAGGATATTGGAACATCCAGTATGGAAAAAGATCATTCCAACAGGTTCGTGGATGTAAAAATGCATGATCAATACACATTTACAAACATGAATCTAATAAAGTTCATTCTTCCACAAGAATCTTCCAACGGATTCAAATAATCAAGGAGTGAATAATGTCTAATCCCAAGAGGATTAATTCTTATTCTTAATACAAAGAATTTACAAAATGATGATTTTCACCTCTATCAAAAATAGAAGTGACGAAACTAAGTTTCACCAAGAAACTTCTACTATCACGAAATTATCTGGGTTATAACTCAAGAAAAATAGTCATAGCCACTTTTCTCAATCAACACTTTAAGGGATTCCGACCAATGGATTCCTTTAAACCAATTCACTCAAATGTCTAATACATCGAGGATCATTTAGAAGTGTGAGTACGACTTCTTACAACAAAGAAATGAATAACTGGAAATTTATGAATCATCATAACTAATTCATAAGTCCTGTCCTGACAGATTGCAAATTAAAATCAGAAAATATGTCTGACACATACCAACTTCACCGTTGTGATTATCTAATACAATCACAGGATTCAAGAAATAATTGTCAACTGACAAACACAAGAGAATCAGAGGGTATAATGAAGAATTCCTTAACCACGAGACACTCACCCGAAATCGAAAATCCACTCGATTCATCTTGGTTCCAACCAACATACACGTCTTTCTAGCCAAGCTTATTATAACCACCTTGAATTTGGGTACGATCCCGAACAACTTAATCAATCGATCAAACATACAAAAATTTGGTCTTTCCTCCTAAACTGAGTTGACAACGCAAAACCTTAAATAGCTCCAATCTGGTACTAACTCGTCTTCAAGTCGATCTTTGAGTAGATAACAACTCCTCGCAATTAATTTATCAAATCAACTACGCAAGTTAGAAAATACTTATTCATAAGTCGTCCTTTTACCTAGTCGTCAGAAATCTAGACGATAACACGACCTCCCCACAACGTTGTTGCTTCACAAGGAAAACACTCGATCTAACAAACGATTCAGACCACCGATTGAACTCGTTTCAATCTTTGTAGGCAACATCCTATACAAAAGAACAGAGATCTGACCGCATCCAGAAACTAGATCAATCAAAAATCAATGTCCTTTGCTAACCCTAAACCTAGAATATTTCCAAGGAACACTCCCGGAAAAATCCTATACACAAACACCTTGTTTCGAATATCTGACACAATTCGCAAAATAATCGAATGTCATATTCGAACCCAAGTAGCACTCAAGATCTAAGGTCTCCCAAGATATAAAATCCTTGGAAAAACCATCAACAAAACATATACTTGTGCGTCAACACACATTGCTTCAACAAGAAACAATTCATACAAGAACCAACCAGAGATCACACAACAAAAACTTAACAGACCTATTCCCCAAAGATCCCGAAAGACTCGACCAGCTCTGATACCACAAATGCAACACCCTCCCTTGGGCATTACTTTCTAAACTCGTTTCAATATAAAATTAAAAGATAATTTGCTGGTGCTTTCGGAAAATAATATATATAAGTACATAAGTGTTTGAAATTGGGTATACAATTTTTTTTTGTCATGACTCCATACCTAAGTCATAATCAACACACAAACTTACTATCATAGCTTGGCAAACCTATTTAATTTAAAGGATATACTTAAATACAAGATAGTAGTTTTACAAAAATTTCGACAGAGTCTCCTCTGTAATTCGGACATTCCATATAAAATAACACCTGTTAAAATGATTACATTTTCACTTCAGAATTTTAGCTACACTAAATTCAACCAGATCTCAATACTTAAAAATAATAGTTATAGCCATAAGCTTTACAAAACCAAAAGAAATAACTTAGATTTTCCTTCAAAAGATAGGCTCTCCGAGCCACAAACATTCCATTATAAAATAAAGGCTCTCTGAGCCAAACTCATACACACTATCAAAATAATCTAAGTCTCAACCCTAAGCTGGTCGTTCTAAGAGTTATTCCGCAAATAATACCTCATCAAGCAACTACATCTAAGTCTCGGAGTGACTTAGACAAACTCCTCTCGCACCATCTGTGATAGAGTACCCAAGGTACAATATCGAACTTAGAAGAATCCTGAAATGTGTGTGTGTAAAGGTGAGACGCCAATATATGGTTTTAACCCAATAACTAAATACTCGATACCACATAACACATATACATTTACCACACAAGCATTTATAAGCTAATAGGTTATTAGTGGGTTTCACGCCCCAAACATCATCCATAAAATTATGCATGACACTTCTATTCATCATCTAATTTTCGTCCTAATCTCATGAGATATCCCAACATCATAAGAGTTGATCAGACTCCAAAGCCACACTGACTAACTTGGCCAACTGCCAACAGGTCCGCGACCTCTTCCCATCTTGAAAACAACAAAGGCATACACAGCCAGGCACTAACACGGCCAAACATTGCTAATGCCCACAATCAGTGGCTCCGCCATTAGCAAGTAAGATGGGGATCTCAAGGTCCTCCAAGGCACCAATGAGATAATGCACGTCGGAATTACCTTTCGCCGATGGTAATTGATGCATTTGTGTCACAAACAACAAATCGCAGGCACGTCTGCCATATGCATGCAAAACACTTTTGTTTTGTTCTTTTCTTTGTGCTCATTCTTTCTCTTGCCGAAGCTCAAAATGGCTTACGACTCACATAGTTTTAAAACACTTTTTAAAACTTTCATAACAACACAGGACCTCACTGTCCATAAAACATTTATCAAAACATAGGACCTCACTGTCCATAAAACATTTATCAAAACATAGGACCTCACTGTCCATAAAACATTTATCAAAACATCGGACCTCACAGTCCAAGTGCTCAATCACGACACCTCTCGACCGGTGCACCAATCGTAGGTTCGTGGCACTAGAAACATCTTCAATGTTTCAACACAGTATACCTCATGTATACAATTCATCAAAGTATACCTCATGTATACAACATAGGCACTCCAAGTCCAAATGACTGAGTCCATCACAACACAGAACCTTAGTACCCCGACGTCTCGGTTACTAAGTTCCACACCACTATTAACACGAAATCAGTTTTGTTTTCATAAATTCTTTTTCCAAAAATTGGAAATTCATCAATAAAATCCTAAAATAATAAAACTTGGTTTTCACAAAGGTGAGTCACTTGAGGTTTTAACTTCCTTAAAATATGTACTGCCGTTTCAAAATACTTTCCTTCTATACTTTTCCAAATCAATCATCAATTATCATTTTTAAAGCTTCTCAAACCAATACTTAACTTCTTCCAGTGAAAACACTTTTTAAAATCATCTTAACTTCTTTTTAACAATTAATTTCATAAAATAACTTTGTATCGTATTACAAACTTTATTACATAAAAATTAGCAGTACTTAAACATTTTCACAATTTCGCTCTCATTGTGACTCAAGTTACTATTACACTCATAAATTATCATCATCAAAACTCCTTAAATTTCCAAAATAATAATTTTCACCACTATTATATTCCAACGTTTCCCATAAAACATTGAATATAATTTACATAGCTTATTAAAGCTTTTATCTGATTAGTCGGTTGTGCACTGACCACAGTCAGGCTTCTCAAACAACATTCACAAGCAACATTCAACAACAAACCACTAGACAGACAATGTACCATAGCAATATCATATTCAAATAAATAATTTAAAACAGATCAAACACTGATACTCAGATATATAACACAACATACACCACATAATCAGATAACCACAACCACATCAATTATACAGAATACACAACAAGAAAATGGTCACAAGCAAATGGTTATTGAGAAAAATCCATCAGGCAAGCTCCCCTTACCTCTTGAAGACTCGAACTAAATAATCTCCCGAACTCGACTCGATTCCTCTTTGTCAGTGTAAATCAGCCAACTCCGTAGTTTCCTTCAAACGAATTGCAACCAAAATAAATAAATCAAACAACAACACACTTAAATCAATAGGGGTTAGGGTTCGGCTTTACCCCATTTTCTAGATTAAGAAACTTAAAAATTTGATTAACTTAGGGATTAATGATCCATAAGTTACTTAAGCATGATTAATCACTTTAACCATGATTATGAACCAAGAACATGAACTAAAATTCATCTAGTTCCAAGAACTAGGGTTTCGGCCAAGAACTGAGTTTGGAGTTAGAAATCTCTAAAATTTCTAAACTCTTGGATTAAATCAACATACACTACCTAGAGTTAGATTCAAGTGTTTCAAACAACTTTTGAATCATAAAACCAACAAGTGCTCATACCTAGGGTTTCGGTTTTTGAAGAATCAAATAGGCTCAAGTTAGATTTTTTATCTTCTATATACTTGAATACAAGAACTATCAAGATATAATCATGAATCAAGACATGACATGGAAACAAAACCTAAGAACACAATTTTGACCTAGGTTCGGTCCCCGTCCAGAAATTAGGGAAAGAAATTTCTCAAGATCTTGTGCTTCTAGATAATGAAAATAGAGATGATTATAAGATCATAGCAATTGGTTTCATGTCAAAAGGATTTTTTCTAGAATTATTTATGAATTTTTCAATCTAGCTTCAAGAACTTTGAACAAATGAAGAACATGTTGATCAAAGGCATAAACTCAAAAATCTTATGAAGAGAAAATCTTAGAATAGCAAGATTAAGAGATACTACCTCTTGATTATCAAATAAAATGATGATTTGGATGATGTTCTTCAAGAATGTCTCATGGTGTTCTTGAGAACTTAAGGAAGAAGAGGAACCAAGTTAGGGTTTCAGAACAGTTTCGGTATTTTGGGTATATCTCTCAACATACTTATCCGTTTTGGATGATCTTTATGTCGTTGGAAAGAAGAGAGAAAGATGAACAACTTTCATGTTGAAAGTTTTTCAAGATTCGAAATAGAAACTGATCAGAATGGCTCTGCAAAATCGGACGAGTTATGAACTCTTTAGAGCAAGAATCAAGACTTTGGAAAAAAAATGACTTAAGGAAGGAAATATCCTATTTAAATGAGGAAGAAATCAGCTTATTGAAGAAGGAACTAATGCTTAATGAAGAAGGAGTCAAAACTTGGAGAAGAAGGAAGTCAAAACTTGTTTAAGAAGCATCCAAAACTTCTTAAAGAAGTAGTCAAAACTTAATGAAGAAGAAAAAAAGAGAAGAAGATGTCAAATGCTTAATGGAGAAGTATTCAAATACTTGGAGAAGAAGAAAAGGTTGGAGCCGTGTGGATTGGAAAGAATTTTAGGTCAATTTGTCAAATGGCATCTTGTTGGAATTGTCATAAAAAAACAAGGGTATTTTGGTCATTTCACAACAAAATTAAATGTTGCCATAAATGTGCAATTTATTGCCATTTATGATAGGATAGACTTGTCAAGAATGCTTGTCAAGTTAGTCAATCCAATGTCTCTGCTACTTTGCCGACTTCCCGTTCCATCTGACTCAGGTTCTGCCTAAAGACATCTTGTCATATAAGCCCACAACAACATAATATCTTAATTTTTTTTTCCAAAATGTTCAAAACTTTCAGTATCATAGTAAATATGATAAAAATATTTTTCATTTCGTTAACGATCCAAAATTAGATCTTCTGAGCAGTAAACTTTTACTGTCAGTACAAACACAGAAAACAGCAGACCGGCTTCCGTCTGAGTTTTCAACTAAAAACTTCCTTGTAACCTCATAAAAATAAGTATAACAAGGAAATGACCTTGGTTTATCCAAAATCATTTTCTAAGTCTCGGATAAAAATATATTTATATATATTTATCACCGATATTACGAAACAGCGAAAATCGGGGTGTTACATTACTACCCCTCTTAAAAAATTTCGTCCTCGAAATTTCGTAGCTCAAAACTAAACTGGATTTTGTAATCACACTTTGACCCTAAAATTTTACTTTGTATTCTCATCTCTTCATTCGTTTCATCTATAACATTATAACAGAATCAATTCTTATGCCATTCTATTTATCCTCGAGACTTTTCACTACCACATTCTCTCCACTACCTTAATATTTTATCTTAGTCTATTACACTTTAAAGAACAAAACCAATGCTAAATCTCCTTATTTAACTTTCTCAATACAAATCCATTGGGAACAACTTTTCCAATATCTAACTTTCACAGCTAACTTCAAACCCCACACTAACTTTACCATAACATCAAGTAACCTTCTACTCAAGAGATGCAATCATAGTCTTAATCCAATTGAGCTTAGTCTACTCTTCTAGTCATATCAAATTCACACTTTTCAAATCTCCAATCAAAACGTCATAACATTCCTAAGTTGCACACAATAAACTTTCTCCAAGAACCTAAGAAATTCAATCTTATTGAAATTGAATCTTACCACATCCATCATAATTCGTTCTTTTATTAATTCCACTTGAATCTTTTGCCTACTTCAATTTCATATCCTCCATTTGCCTCTCATTTTCAATTTGATTCTCAAGTCCCGTTAGTATCCCTGGTTTAAGAAATTTCCCATGCACATCTACCCTATTGTCCAAGGAAATACACAACTCCTAACAATTCCTCCATTCAAAAACTTAACTCTATCACTTATACAAGGAAATACTTGTATCCTATGTGCCCTTATCTTATATATTTGCAACCGAGAAAAGATATTATAAAATAGAGCTTCTCTAAGGCCATTACCCCTAAGAGTTGCACTAAAACAAAGCCAAGAAATCCAGATGAACACTCCCTAATGGCAAATCTCGAATTTTAAAATGTCCAATTCCTACTATGGATCATCAATCACATATTATCAGAATAAGACCTCAAAGATTATAAACATTTCATCATAGCTTATCCCACCCGAAAGATATCATTAAAACTTAATCACTTCTTGTCTCCAAATTAGTCTGCTAACAAAACTTCTTCCACACCTTATCCTTACAACGAATATCAAGTTCAACACTAACTTTACTTTACTACATATAGTAACTTTCAACCTAAAGCACACAATTGTAATCTTAGTTTCCTCTGAACATATTCCACCATTTCAAATTATATCATAGTCCTTCATTTCAATCTTAAAGAATACAATTACATTTCTCCATGCAATTACAACCAAAAGGAATCACTTCAACTTGAATTATCCAAATTCATAATTCTTAAACTTTTCTAACAACTTAGTTCCACTCAAGAACTTCTGTTTACTAATTCCATTCAACTTAAGGAAACTACCATATATATTTTTCCGTTAATCCTCGGACTCACTAAGTCAATATTAACTATAAATATTGATCACTACTCTAAATTCCTTTAATGATATATCTACCTCGAGCATAAAGTCCATTGTAATCATCTCACTCAAAAATGTTGAACTTAAGGTTTCTCATAATACCATTCACCTCTATACACCAACGAAACTCCTATCAACTCTGGTTCGTCCTACCATAGAGATGACAAACAAAAAAAACTTTTTAGGTACCACACTATCTCCCAATTATCCTGCTAAAGATAGATCACCTCATTCCTTATCCATCCCACTAAGGATGATCAGCTGGACTTAGTCTCAACTTAGTCCCCAACACTTAAAATAAACTTAACCTACACACTTTGATAATCTTCCATTTTTCATCTAAAACAATACTTGAATATACACTATGAAGTCCGAACAATTCTCCGATACTTGATACTCTATTCGGCTTACTAAATCTGCTTGTGGATCTTTACTCGTAAGAAAATGTAAACTTCACCAATCGATCCACAATCACTTGAATTCAAGCAAGACTCGTACAGGTCTTCAGAAAACTCATAACAAAGATTGAAGAAATGCCAACATCTCAACAAAGAAGGTCTCAATTGTACGTCTTGATGTAGAGATATCCAACTCGCGACGGATGAAATAAGTCACGCATCGACAACATTTGGAAAGTACGTAGAATTGAAATGATCAATGACAAAAAGTACTTTCAAACCACAATAAAACATGACCCTGATGATCATGAAAGAATTTCTCAAGTAAAGAAGTTTTTCTGGATTCCACTTTCACATAAGCATAGAAAAGAATTTTATTAATTTGAAGGATATTGGAACATCCAATATGGAAAAAGATCATTCCAGCAGGTTCGTGGATGTAAAAATGCATGATCAATACACATTTACAAACATGAATCTAATAAAGTTCATTCTTCCACAAGAATCTTCCAACGAATTCAAATAATCAAGGAGTGAATAATGTCTAATCCCAAGAGGATTAATTCTTTTTCTTAATACAAAGAATTTACAAAATGATGACTTTCACCTCTATCAAAAATAGAAGTGACGAAACTAAGTTTTACCAAGAAACTTCTGCTATCACGAAATTATCTGGGTTATAACTCAAGAAAATAGTCATAACCACTTTTCTCAATCAACACTTTAAGGGATCCCGACCAATGGATTCCTTTAAATCAATTCACTCAAATGTCTAATACATCGAGGATCATTTAGAAGTGTGAGTACGACTTCTTACAACAAAGAAATGAATAACTGGAAATTTATGAATCATCATAACTAATTCATAAGTCCTGTCCTGACAGATTGCAAATTAAAATCAGAAAATATGTCTGACACATACCAACTTCACCGTTGTGATTATCTAATACAATCACAGGATTCAAGAAATAATTGTCAACTGACGAACACAAGAGAATCAAAGGGTACACTAAAGAGTTCCTTAATCACAAGACACTCACCCAAGATCGAAAATCCACTCGATTCGTCTTGGTTCCAACCAACATACACATCTTTCTAGCCAAGCTTAGTATAACCACCTTGAATTTGGGTACGATTCCGGACAACTTAACCAATCGATCCAACATACAAAAAGTTGATCTTTCTTCATAAACTGAGTTGACAACGCAAAACCTTAAATAGCTCCAATCTGGTACTAACTCGTCTTCAAGTCGATCGTTGAGTAGATAACAACTCCTCGCAATTAATTTATCAAATCAACTACGCAAGTTAGATAATACTTATTCCTAATTCGTCCTTTTACCTAGTCGTCAGAAATCTAAACGATGACACGAACCTCCACACAACGTTGGTGCTTCACAAGGAAAACACTCGATCTAACAAACGATTCAGACCACCGATTGAACTCGTTTCAATCTTTGTAGGCAACATCTTATACAAAAGAACAGAGATCTGACCGCATCCAGAAACTAGATCAATCAAAAATCAATGTCCTTTGCTAACCCTAAACCTAGAATATTTCCAAGGAACACTCCCGGAAAAATCCTATACACAAACATCTTGTTTCGAATATCTGACACAATTCGCAAAATAATCGAATGTCATATTCGAACCCAAGTAGCATTCAAGATCTACGGTCTCCCAGATATAAAATCCTTGGAAAAACCTTCAACAAAACATATACTTGTGCGTCAACACACATTGCTTCAACAAGAAACAATTCAAACAAGAACCAACCAGAGATCACACAACAAAAACTTAACAGACCTATTCCCCAAAGATCCCGAAAGACTCGACCAGCTCTGATACCACAAATGTAACACCCTCCCTTGGGTATTACTGTCTAAACTCTTCATTAAATAAAATTAAAAGATAATTTGCTGGCGCTTTCGGAAAATAATATATATAAGTACATAAGTGTTTGAAATTGGATAAATTTTTTTTTTCTTTTGTCATGACTCCACTCCTAAGCCCTAATCAACACATAAACTTACTATTATAACTTGGCAATCCTATTTCATTTAAAGAATATACTTAAACACAAGATATTAGTTTTACAAAAATTTCGACAGAGTCTCCTCTGTAATTCGGACATTCCATATAAAATAACACCTGTTAAAATGATTACATTTTCACTTCAGAATTCTAGCTACACTAAATTCAACCAGATCTCAATACGTAAAATAATAGTTATAGTCATAAGCTTTACAAAACCAAAAGAAATAACTTAGATTTTCCTTCAAAAGATAGGCTCTCCGAGCCACAAACATTCCATTATAAAATAAAGGCTCTCTGAGCCAAACTCATACACACTATCAAAATAATCTAAGTCTCAACCCTAAGCTGGTCGTTCTAAGAGTTATTCCGCAAATAATACCTCATCAAGCAACTACATCTAAGTCTCGGAGTGACTTAGACAAACTCCTCTGCACCATCTGTGATAGAGTACCCAAGGTACAATATCGAACTTAGAAGAATCCTGAAATGTGTGTGTGTAAAGGTGAGACGCCAATATATGGTTTTAACCCAATAACTAAATACTCGATACCACATAACACATATACATTTACCACACAAGCATTTATAAGCTAATAGTTTATTAGTGGGTTTCACGCCCCAAACATCATCCATAAAATTATGCATGACACTTCTATTCATCATCTAATTTTCGTCCTAATCTCATGAGATATCCCAACATCATAAGAGTTGATCAGACTCCAAAGCCACACTGGCTAACTTGGCCCGCCCAACAGGTCCGCGACCTCTTCCCATCTTGAAAACAACAAAGGCATACACAGCCAGGCACTAACACGGCCAAACATTGCTAATGCCCACAATCAGTGGCTCCGCCATTAGCAAGTAAGATGGGGATCTCAAGGTCCTCCAAGGCACCAATGAGATAATGCACGTCGGAATTACCTTTCGCCGATGGTAATTGATGCATTTGTGTCACAAACAACAAATCGCAGGCATGTCTGCCATATGCATGCAAAACACTTTTGTTTTTTTCTTTTCTTTGTGCTCATTCTTTCTCTTGCCGAAGCTCAAAATGGCTTACGACTCACATAGTTTTAAAACACTTTTTAAAACTTTCATCACAACACAGGACCTCACTGTCCATAAAACATTTATCAAAACATAGGACCTCACTGTCCATAAAACATTTATCAAAACATCGGACCTCACAGTCCAAGTGCTCAATCACGACACCTCTCGACCGGTGCACCAATCGTAGGTTCGTGGCACTAGAAACATCTTCAATGTTTCAACACAGTATACCTCATGTATACAATTCATCAAAGTCTACCTCATGTATACAACATAGGCACTCCAAGTCCAAATGACTGAGTCCATCACAACACAGAACCTTAGTACCCCGACGTCTCGGTTACTAAGTTCCACACCACTATTAACACGAAATCAGTTTTGTTTTCATAAATTCTTTTTCCAAAAATTGGAAATTCATCAATAAACTCCTTAAATAATAAAACTTGGTTTTCACAAATATGAGTCACGTGAGGTTTTCACTTCCTTAGAATATGTACTGCCGTTTCAAAATACTTTCCTTCTATACTTTTCCAAATCAATCATCAATTATCACTTTTAAAGCTTTTCAAACCAATACTTAACTTCTTCCAGAGAAAACACTTTCTAAAATCATCTTAACTTCTTTTTAACAATTAATTTCATAAAATAACTTTGTATCGTATTACAAACTTTATTACATAAAAATTAGCAAGATGCTTAAACATTTTCACAATTTCGCTCTCATTGTGACTCGAGTTACTATTACACTAATAAATTATCATCATCAAAACTCCTTATTTTTCCAAAATAATACTTTTCACCACTATTATATTCCAACGTTTCCCATAAAACATTGAATATAATTTACATAGCTTATTAAAGCTTTTATCTGATTAGTCGGTTGTGCACTGACTACAGTCAGGCTTCTCAAACAACACTCACAAGCAACATTCCACAACAAACCACTATACAAATCATATACCATAGCAATATCATATTCAAATAAATAACTTAAAATAGATCAAACATTGATACTCAGATATACAACACAACATATACCACATAATCAGATAACTACAACCACATCAATTACACAGAATACACAACAAGTAAATGGTCACAAACAAATGGTTATTGAGAAAAATCCATCAGGCAAGCTCCCCTTACCTCTTGAAGACTCGAACTAAATAATCTCCCGAACTCGACTCGATTCCTCTTCGTCAGTGCAAATCAGCTAACTCCGTAGTTTCCTTCAAACGAATTGCAACCAAAATAAATAAATCAAACAACAACACACTTAAATCAATGGGGGTTAGGGTTCGGCTTTACCCAATTTTCTAGGTTAGGAAACTTAAAATTTGATTAACTTAGGGATTAATGATCCATAAGTTACTTAAGCATGATTAATCATTTTAACCATGATTATGAACCAAGAACATGAACTAAAATTCATCTAGTTCCAAGAACTATGGTTTCGGCCAAGAACTGAGTTTGGAGTTAGAAATCTCTAAAATTTCTAAACTCTTGGATTTAATCAACATACACTACCTAGAGTTAGATTCAAGTGTTTCAAACAACTTTTGAATCATAAAACCAACAAGTGCTCATACCTAGGGTTTCGGTTTTTGAAGAATCAAATAGGCTCAAGTTAGATTTTTGATCTTCTATATACTTGAATACAAGAACTATCAAGATATAATCATGAATCAAGACATGACATGGAAACAAAACCTAAGAACACAACTTAACCTAGATTCGGCCCAGTCCATAATTTAAGGAAAGAAATTTCACATGATCTTGAGCTTCTAGATAATGAAAGTAGAGATGATTATAAGATCATAGCAATTGGTTTCATGTCAAAAGGATTTTTCTAGAATTAGTTATGAATTTTTCAATCTAGCTTCAAGAACTTTGAACAAATGAAGAACATGTTGATCAAAGGCATAAACTCAAAAATCTTATGAAGAGAAAATCTTAGAATAGCAAGATTAAGAGAGACTACCTCTTGATGATCAAAGAAAATGATGATTTGGTTGATGTTCTTCAAGAATGTCTCATGGTGTTCTTGAGAACTTAAGGAAGAAGATGAACCAAGTTAGGGTTTCAGAACAGTTTCGGTATTTTGGGTATATCTCTCAACATACTTATCCGTTTTGGATGATCTTTATGTCGTTGGAAAGAAGAGAGAAAGATGAACAACTTTTATGTTGAAAGTTTTCCAAGATTCGAAATAGAAACTGATCAGAATGGCTCTGCAAAATCGGACGAGTTATGAACTCTTTAGAGCAAGAATCAAGACTTTGGAAAAAAAATGACTTAATATAAGGAAGGAAATATCCTATTTAAATGAAGAAGCAACCAGCTTATTGAAGAAGACACAAATGCTTAATGATGAAGGAGTCAAAACTTGGAGAAGAAGGAAGTCAAAACTTGTTTAAGAAGCATTCAAAACTTCTTAAGGAAGTAGTCAAAACTTAATGAAGAAGATGTCAAATGCTTAATGGAGAAGTATTCAAATACTTGGAGAAGAAGACAAAGTTGGAGCAGTGTGGATTGGCAAGAGTTTTAGGTCAATTTGTCAAATGGCACCTTGTAGGAATTGTCATAAAAAGACAAGGGTATTTTGGTCATTTCATAACAAAATTCAATGTTACCACAAATATGCTATTATTGCCATTTATGATAGGATAGACTTGTCATGAATGTTAGTCAAGTTAGTCAATCCAATGTCTCTGCTACTTTGCCGACTTCCCGATCCATCTGACTCAAGCTCTGCCTAGAGACATCTCATCGTATAGGCCCGCAACAAACATAATATGTTAATTTTTTTCCAAAATCTTCAAAACTTCCAGTATCATAGTAAATATGATAAAAATATTTTTCATCTCGTTAACGATCCAAAATTAGATCTTCTGAGCAGTAAACTTTTACTGTCAGTACAAACACAAAAATCAGCAGACTGGCTTCCGTCTGAGTTTTCAACTAAAAACTTCCTTGTAACCTTATAAAAATAAGTATAACAAGGAAATGACCTTGGTTTATCCAAAATCATTTTCTAAATCTCGGATAAAAATATATTTATATATATTTATCACCGATATTACTAAACAGCGAAAATCGGGGTGTTACACATTGCACGGTCCATGATGTTCCTTCACTTAAATGTGCCTAACTTACTCATCTTAAGCCCAATTAAGGCATATGATACCTTGTTAGAAAGCTTATTCCGAGGCACTTAATTTGGTCTAGGGTTAGGTCAGGATTAATAAGCATAAATAGCAGTTTACAGCCGGACAAGCCAGAGAGAGACGGAAATTAGACAACTTTTACCATCATTGTTTTTGCTTTGACATTATGGGGCTTAATTGGGCTTCATTGCTAAACATTGTTAATTTTCGGATTTTTCACTCATCTTGACCTTGTAGCCTTGGGCAGAGCATAACTAGAGCTACAGATATCGTAATTTGGTGATCTTGCTGTCCCTAGAAAGATATGGAAGAGACCTACAATTTCAGGTTTCACAAGAATTGTCAAATTAGGCCAAAATCAAGGCTCAATTGTTCCCTGAGTTCTCTGGCGCGGATCAGTGCGCAGTCCATGATGTTCCTTCACTTAAATGATCCTAACTTACTCATCTTAAGCCCAATTAAGGCATATGATACCTTGTTGGAAAGATTATTCAGAGTCCCTTATTTGGTCTGGATTAATAAGCATAAATAGCACTTTACACCCGCACACACCAGAGAGAGACGGAAATTAGACAACTTTTACAATCATTGTTTTTGCTTTTACATTATTGGGCTTAATTGGGCTTAATTGCCAAACATTGTTAATTTTAGGATTTTCCAAACATCCTGACCTTGTTGCCTTGCACAGAGCTTAACTAGAGCTACAGATATTGGATTTTGGTGATCTTGCTATCCATAGAAAGATAAGGAAGAGACCTATAATTTCAGGTGTCACAATAATTGTCAAATTAGGCCAAAATCAAGGCTAAATTGGGTCCCGAGTTCTCTGGAGCAGATCAGTGCGCAGTCTATAATGTTTCTACACTTAAATGGGCCTAGCTTACTCATCTTAAGCTCAATTAAAGCATATGAACCTTGTTGGAAAGCTTATTCAGAGTCCCTCAATTTTGTCTAGGGTTTGGTCAGGATTAATAAGCATAAATAGCAGTTTACAGCCGCACAAGCCAGCGAGAGACGGAAATTAGACAACTTTTACAATCATTGTTTTTACTTTTACATTATTGGGCTTAATTGCGAAACATTGTTAATTTTCGGATTTTTCACTCATCCTGACCTTATTGCCTTGCGCAGAGCATAACTAGAGCTACATATATCGGATTTTGGTGATCTTGTTGTCCCTAGAAAGATAAGGAAGAGACCTACAATTTCGAGTTTCTAAGAGTCGTCAAATTAGGCCAAAATCAAGGCTAAATTGGGTCCCGAGTTCTCTGGCACGGATCAGTGCGCAGTCCATGATGTTCCTTCACTTAAATGGGCCTAACTTACTCATCTTAAGCCCAATTAAGTCAAATGATACCTTGTTGGAAAGCTTATACGGAGTCCATTAATTTGGTCTAGGTTTAGGTGTGGATTAATAAGCTTAAATAGCAGTTTAAATCCGCACAAGCCAGAGAGAGACGGAAATTAGACAGTTTTTACAATCATTGTTTTTGCTTTGACATTATTGGGCTTAACTGGGTTTAATCGCCAAACATTGTTAATTTTTGGATTTTTCGAACATCCTGACCTTGTTCCCTTGCACAGAGCGTAACTAGAGCTACATATATTGGATTTTGGTGATCTTGCTATCCCAAGAAAGATAAGGAAGAGACATATAATTTCAGGTGTCACAATAATTGTCAAATTAGACCAAAATCAAGGCTAAATTGGGTCCCGAGTTCTCAGGCGCGGATCAATGCGCAGTCTATAATGTTCCTTCACTTAAATGGGCCGAACTTACACATATTAAGCCCAATTAAAGCATATGATACCTTGTTGGAAATCTTATTCAGAGTCCCTTAATTTGGTCTATGGTTAGGTCTGGATTAATAAGCATAAATAGCAGTTTACAGTCGCACAAGCCAGAGAGAGACAGTAATTAGACAACCTTTACAATCATTGTTTTTACTTTTACATTAGTGGGCTTAATTGGGCTTAATTGCGAAACATTGCTAATTTTCGGATTTTTTACTCATCCTGACCTTATTGCCTTGCGCAGAGCATAACTAGGGCTACAAATATCGGATTTTGGTGATCTTGCTGTCTCTAGAAAGATAAGGAAGAGGCCTACAATTTCAGGTTTCACAAGAATTGTCAAATTAGGTCAAAAGCAGGGCTAAATTGGGTCCCGAGTTGTCTAGCGAAGATCAGTGCACAGTCCATAATGTTCCTTCACTTAAATGGACCTAACTCATTCATCTTAAGCCCAATTAAGGCAAACGATACCTTGTTTGAAAGCTTATTCAGAGGCCCTTAATTTGGTATGGGTTTAGGTCAGGATTAATAAGCATAAATAGTAGTTTACAGCCGCACAAGCCAGAGAGAGACAGAAATTAGAATATTTTTACAATCATTGTTTTTGCTTATAAATTATTGGGCTTAATTGGGAAACATTGTTAATTTTCGGATTTTTCACTCATCCTGACCTTCTTGCCATACACAGAGCATAACTAGAGCTACATATATCGGATTTTGGTGATCTTGTTGTCCCTAGAAAGAGAAGGAAAAGACCTACAATTTCATGTTTCACAAGAATTGTCAAATTAGGCAAAAATCAAGATTAAATTGGGTCCTGAATTCTCTGGCACTGATCAATGCGCATTCCATGATATTCCTTCACTTAAATGGGCCTAACTTACTCATCTTAAGCCCAATTAAGGCATATGATACCTTGTTGGAAAGCTTATTCAGAGGCCCTTAATTTGGTCTAGGGTTAGATCAGGATTTATAAGCATAAATAGAAGTTTACAATCGAACAAGTCAGAGAGAGACGGAAATTAGACAACTTTTACAATCTTTGTTTTTGCTTTTACATTATTGGGCTTAATTGCCAAACAATGTTAATTTTTGGATTTTGGTAACATCTATCCCTTGGTGCCTTGCACAGAGCATAACTAGAACTACAAATATCGGATAGTGGTGATCTTGATGTCCCTCGAAAGATATGGAAGAGACCTACAATTTCAGTTTTCACAATAATTGTCAAATGAGGCCAAAATCAAGGCTAACTTCGATCCAAAGTTCTCAGGCACGGATCAGGACGCGGTCCATGATGTTCCTTCACTTAAATGGGCCTAACTTACTCATCTTAAGCTCAATTAAGGCATATGTGACCTTGTTCGAAAGCTTATTCAGAGGCCCTTAATTTGGTCAAGGGTTAGGTCAGGATTAATAAGCATAAATAGCAGTTTACAGCCGCACAAGCCAGAGAGTGGCGGAAATTAGACAACTTTTACAATCCTTGTTTTTACTTTTACCTTATAGGGCTTAATTGCTAAACATTGTTAATTTTCGGATTTTTCACACATCCTGATCTTAATGGCTTGCGTAGAGCATAACTAGAGCTACAAATATCGGATTTGGTGATATTGTTGTACCTAGAAAGATAAGGAAGAGACCTACAATTTCAGGTTTCACAAGAATTGTCAAATTAGGCCAAAATCAAGGCTAAATTGGGTCCGGACTTCTCTGGCCCGATTCAGTGCGCAGTCCATGATGTTCCTTCACTTAAGTGGGCCTAACTTACTCATCTTAAGCACAATTAGTGCATATTATACCTTGTTGGAAAGCTTTTTCAGAGGTCCTTAATTTGGTCTAGGGTTAGGTCAGGATTAATAAGCATAAATAGCAGTTTACAGCCGCACAAGACAGAGAGAGACCGAAATTAGACAACTTTTACAATCATTGTTTTTGCTTTTACATTATTGGGCTTCATTAGGCTTAATTGCTAAAAATTGTTAATTTTTGGATTTTTCACTCATCCTGACCTTGTTACCTTGCGCAGAGCATAACTAGAGCTACAGATATCGGATTTTGGTGATCTTGTTGACCCTAGAAAGATAAGGAAGAGACCTACAATTTCAGGTTTCTCAAGAATTGTCAAATTAGCTCAAAATCAAGGCTAAATTGGGTCCCGAGTTCTCTGGCACGGATCAGTGCGCAGTCCATGATGTTCCTTCATTTAAATGGGCCTAACTTATTCATCTAAAGTTTAATTAAGTCATATGATACCTTATTGGAAAGCTTATTGAGAGGCTCTTAATTTGATGTAGGGTTATGTGAGGATTAATAAGCATAAATAGCATTTTTCAGCCTCACAAGCCAGATACAGACCGAAATTAGACAACTTTTACAATCATTGTTTTTGCTATTACATTATTGGGCTTAATTGTTAAACATTGTTAATTTTTGGATTTTTCACTCATCCTGACCTTGTTGCCTTGCGCAGAGCATAACTAAAGCAACAGATATCGGATTTTGGTGATCTTGCTGTCCCTAGAAAGATAAGGAAGAGACAAACAATTTCAGGTTTCACAAGAATTATCAAATTTGGCCAAAATCAAGGCTAAATTGGGTCCCGAGTTCTCTGGCACGAATCAGTGCGCAGTCCATGATGTTGCTTCACTTAAATGGGCCTAACTTACTCTTCTTAAGCCCAATTAAGGCATATGATACCTTGTTGGAAAGCTTATACAGAGGCCCTTAATTTGGTCTAGGGTTAGGTCAGTATTTATAATCATAAATAGCAGTTTACAGCCGCCCAATCCAGAGAGACACGAAAATTTGACAACTTTTACAATCATTGTTATTGCTTTTACATTATTGGGCTTAATTGCTAAACATTGTTACTTTTCGGATTTTTCACTCATCCTAACCATGTTGGCTTGCGCTGAGCATAACTAGAGCTACAAATATCAGATTTTGGTGATCTTGCTGCCCCAAGAAAGATAAGGAAGAGACCTACAATTTCAGGTTTCACAACAATTGTTAAATTTGATCAAAATCAAGGCTAAATTGGGTCCAGAGTTCTCTGGTGCGGATCAGTGCGCAGTCCATGATGTTCTTTCACTTTAATGGGCCTAACTTACTCTTCTTAAGCCCAATTAAGGCATGTGATACCTTATTGGAAAGCTTATTCAGAGGCCCTTAATTAGGTCTCGGGTTAGGTCACGA
This sequence comes from Sophora flavescens, assembly GCA_030762895.1. Taxonomy (NCBI): domain Eukaryota; kingdom Viridiplantae; phylum Streptophyta; class Magnoliopsida; order Fabales; family Fabaceae; genus Sophora; species Sophora flavescens. The sequence goes on along the minus strand of JAUPTC010000011.1, from coordinate 8,910,788 downwards.
TTAATAAGCATAAATAGCAGTTTAGAGCCGCACAAGACAGAGAGAGACGGAAATTAGACAACTTTTACAATCATTCCTTTTGCTTTAACATCATTGGGCTTAATTGGGCTTAATTGCTAAACATTGTTAATTTTCGGATTTTTCACTTATCCTGACCTTGTTGCCTTAAGGAGAGCATAACTAGAGCTACAGATATCGGATTTTGGTGATCTTACTATCCCTAGAAAGATAAGGAAGAGACCTACAATTTCAGGTTTCACAAGAATTGTCAAATTAGGCCAAAATCAAGGCTAAATTGGGTACCAAGTTCTCTGGCGCGGATCAGTGCACATTCCATAATGTTCCTTCACTTAAATGGACCTAACTCACTCATCTTAGGCCCAATTAAGGCATATGATACCCAGTTGGAAAGCTTATATAGAGGCCCTTTATTTGGTCTAAGGTGAGGTCAGGATTAATAAGCACAAATAGTAGTGTACAGCCGCACAAGCCAGAGAGAGACAGAAATTAGAATATTTTTACAATCATTGTTTTTGCTTTTACAATATTGGGCTTAATTGGGAAACATTGTTAATTTTCGGATTTTTCACTCATCCTGACCTTGTTGGCTGGCGCAGACCATAACTAGAGCTACAGATATCGGATTTTGGTGATCTTGCTGTCCCTAGAAAGATAAGGAAGAGACCTATAATTTCAGGTTTCACAAGAATTGTCAAATTAGGCCAAAAGCAAAGCTAAATTGTTTCCCGAGTTCTCTGGCGCGGATCAGTGCGCATTCCATAATGTTCCTTCACTTAAATGGACCTAACTCACTCATCTTAAGCCCAATTAAGGCATATGATACCCTGTTGGAAAGCTTATTCAGAGGCCCTTAATTTGGTGCGGGGTTAGGTCTGGATTAATAAGCATAAATAGTAGTTTATAGCCGCACAAGCCAGAGAGAGACATAAATTAGAATATTTTTACGATCATTGTTTTTGCTTTTACATTATTGGGCTTAATTGGGAAACATTGTTAATTTCCAGATTTTTTACTCATCCTGACCTTGTTGCCTTACACAGAGCATAACTAGAGCTACATATATCGGATTTGGGTGACCTTGATGTCACTAGAAAGATAAGGAAAAGACCTACGATTTCATGTTTCACAAGAATTGTCAAATTAGGCCAAAATCAAGATTAAATTGGGTCCCGAGTTCTCTGGCGCTGATCAATGCCTAGTCCATGATGTTCCATCACTTAAATGGGCCTAACTTACTCATCTTAAGCCCAATTAAGGCATATGATACCTTGTTGGAAAGCTTATTCAGAGGCCCTTAATTTGGTCTAGGGTTAGATAAAGATTAATAAGCATAAATAGCAGTTTACAGCCACACAAGACAAAGAGAGATGGAAATTAGACAACTTTTACAATCATTGTTTTTGCTTTTACATTATTGGGCTTAATTGGACTTAATTGCCAAACAATGTTCATTTATCGGATTTTGGTGATCTTGTTGTCCCTAGAAAGATAAGGAATAGACCTACAATTTTAGCTTTCACAAGAATTGTAAAATTAGGCTAAAATCTAGGCTAAATTGGGTCCCGAGTTCTCTGGAGCGGACCAGTGCGCAATCCATGATGTTCCTTCACTTAAATGGGCCTAACTTACTCAACTTAAGCCCAATTAAGGCATATGATACCTTGTTGGAAAGCTTATTCAGAGGCTCTTAATTTGGTGTATGGTTATGTGAGGATGAATAAGCATAAATAGCATTTTTCAGCCTCACAAGCCAGAGACAGACCGAAATTAGACAATTTTTACAATCATTGTTTTTGCTTTTCCATTATTGGGCTTAATTGCTAAACATTTTAATTTTTGGATTTTTCACTCATCCTGACCTTGTTGCCTTGCGCAGAGCATACTTAAAGCAACAAATATTGGATTTTGTTGATCTTGCTGTCCCTAGAAAGATAAGGAAGAGACAGACAATTTCAGGTTTCACAAGAATTGTCAAATTTGGCCAAAATCAAGGCTAAATTGGGTCCTGAGTTCTCTGGCACGAATAAGTGAGCAATCCATGATGTTCCTTCACTTAAATGGGCCTAACTTACTCTTCTTAAGCCCAATTAAGGCATATGATACCTTGTGGGAAAGCTTATTCAGAGGCCCTTAATTTGGTCTAGGGTTAGGTCAGGATTAATAAGCATAATTAGCAGTTTATAGCCGCACAAGCCAGAAAGAGACGAAAATTAGACAACTTTTGCAATCATTTTTTTTTCTTTTACTTTATAGGGCTTAATTGGGCTTAATTGCAAAACATTTTTAATTTTCGGATTTTTCACTCATCGTGACTTTGTTGCCTTTCGCAGAGCATAACTAGAGCTACAGATATCGGATTTTGGTGATCTTGTTGTCCCTAGAAAGATAAGGAATAGACCTACAATTTTAGGTTTCACAAGAATTGTAAAATTAGGCTAAAATCAAGGCTAAATTGGGTCCCGAGTTCTCTGGCGCGGACCAGTGCGCAATCCATGATGTTCCTTCACTTAAATGGGCCTAACTTACTCAACTTAAGCCCAATTAAGGCATATGATACCTTGTTGGAAAGCTTATTCAGAGGCTCTTAATTTGGTGTATGGTTATGTGAGGATGAATAAGCATAAATAGCATTTTTCAGCCTCACAAGCCTGAGACAGACCGAAATTAGACAACTTTTACAATCATTGTTTTTGCTTTTACATTATTGGGCTTAATTGCTAAACATTTTAATTTTTGGATTTTTCACTCATCCTGACCTTGTTGCCTTGCGCAGAGCATACTTAAAGCAACAAATATTGGATTTTGTTGATCTTGCTGTCCCTAGAAAGATAAGGAAGAGACAGACAATTTCAGGTTTCACAAGAATTGTCAAATTTGGCCAAAATCAAGGCTAAATTGGGTCCTGAGTTCTCTGGCACGAATAAGTGAGCAATCCATGATGTTCCTTCACTTAAATGGGCCTAACTTACTCTTCTTAAGCCCAATTAAGGCATATGATACCTTGTGGGAAAGCTTATTCAGAGGCCCTTAATTTGGTCTAGGGTTAGGTCAGGATTAATAAGCATAATTAGCAGTTTATAGCCGCACAAGCCAGAAAGAGACGAAAATTAGACAACTTTTGCAATCATTTTTTTTTCTTTTACTTTATAGGGCTTAATTGGGCTTAATTGCAAAACATTTTTAATTTTCGGATTTTTCACTCATCGTGACTTTGTTGCCTTTCGCAGAGCATAACTAGAGCTACAGATATCGGATTTTGGTGATCTTGTTGTCCCTAGAAAGATAAGGAATAGACCTACAATTTTAGGTTTCACAAGAATTGTAAAATTAGGCTAAAATCAAGGCTAAATTGGGTCCCGAGTTCTCTGGCGCGGACCAGTGCGCAATCCATGATGTTCCTTCACTTAAATGGGCCTAACTTACTCAACTTAAGCCCAATTAAGGCATATGATACCTTGTTGGAAAGCTTATTCAGAGGCTCTTAATTTGGTGTAGGGTTATGTGATGATTCATAAGCATAAATAGCATTTTTCAGTCTCACAAGCCTGAGATAGACTGAAATTAGACAACTTTTACAATCATTGTTTTTGCTTTTACATTATTGGGCTTAATTGCTAAACATTTTAATTTTTGGATTTTTCACTCATCCTGACCTTGTTGCCTTGCGCAGAGAATAACTAAAGCAACAGATATCGGATTTTGGTGATCTTGCTGTCCCTAGAAAGATAAGGAAGAGACAGACAATTTCAGGTGTCACATGAATTGTCAAATTTGACCAAAATCAAGGCTAAATTGGGTCCTGAGTTCTCTGGCACGAATAAGTGAGCAATCCATGATGTTCCTTCACTTAAATGGGCCTAACTTACTCTTCTTAAGCCCAATTAAGGCATATGATACCTTGTGGGAAAGCTTATTCAGAGGCCCTTAATTTGGTCTAGGGTTAGGTCAGGATTAATAAGCATAATTAGCAGTTTATAGCCGCACAAGCCAGAAAGAGACGAAAATTAGACAACTTTTGCAATCATTTTTTTTCTTTTACTTTATAGGGCTTAATTGGGCTTAATTGCAAAACATTTTTAATTTTCGGATTTTTCACTCATCGTGACTTTGTTGCCTTTCGCAGAGCATAACTAGAGCTACAGATATCGGATTTTGGTGATCTTGTTGTCCCTAGAAAGATAAGGAATAGACCTACAATTTTAGGTTTCACAAGAATTGTAAAATTAGGCTAAAATCAAGGCTAAATTGGGTCCCGAGTTCTCTGGCGCGGACCAGTGCGCAATCCATGATGTTCCTTCACTTAAATGGGCCTAACTTACTCAACTTAAGCCCAATTAAGGCATATGATACCTTGTTGGAAAGCTTATTCAGAGGCTCTTAATTTGGTGTAGGGTTATGTGATGATTCATAAGCATAAATAGCATTTTTCAGTCTCACAAGCCTGAGATAGACTGAAATTAGACAACTTTTACAATCATTGTTTTTGCTTTTACATTATTGGGCTTAATTGCTAAACATTTTAATTTTTGGATTTTTCACTCATCCTGACCTTGTTGCCTTGCGCAGAGAATAACTAAAGCAACAGATATCGGATTTTGGTGATCTTGCTGTCCCTAGAAAGATAAGGAAGAGACAGACAATTTCAGGTGTCACATGAATTGTCAAATTTGACCAAAATCAAGGCTAAATTAGGTCCCGAGTTCTCTGCACGAATTAGTGCGCAGTCCATGATGTTCCTTCACTTAAATGGACCTAACTCACTCATCTTAAGCCCAATTAAGGCATATGATACCTTGTTGGAAAGTTTTTCAGAGGCCCTTAATTTGGTGTGGGGTGAGGTCGGGATTAATAAGCACAAATAGTTGTTTACAGCCGCACAAGCGGAGAGAGAGACAGAAAATAGAATATTTTTACAATCATTGTTTTTGCTTTTACAATATTGGGCTAAATTGGGAAACATTGTTAATTTCGGATTTTTCACTCATCCCGACCTTGTTGGCTTGCGAGAGCATAACTAGGGCTACAAATATCGATTTTGGTGATCTTGCTGTCCCTAGAAAGATAAGGAAGAGACCTACAATTTCAGGTTTCACAAGAATTGTCAAATTAGGCCAAAATCAAGGCTAAATTGTTTCCCGAGTTCTCGTGGGGATCAGTTCGCATTCCATAATGTTCCTTCACTTAAATGGACCTAACTCACTCATCTTAAGCCCAATTAGGGATATGACACCCTGTTGGAAAGCTTATTCAGAGGCCCTTAATTTGGTGCGGGGTTAGGTCAGGATTAATAAGCATAAATAGCAGTTTACAGTCGAACAAGTCAGAGAGAGACGAAAATTAGACAACTTTTACAATCTTTGTTTTTGCTTTTACATTATTGGACTTAATTGGGCTTAATTGCCAAACAATGTTAGTTTTCGGATTTTTCAATCATCCTGACCTTGGTGCCTTGACCAGAGCACAACTGGAGCTACAGATATCGGATTTTGGCGATCTTGATGTCCCTAGAAAGATAAGGAAGAGACCTACAATTTCAGTTGTCACAATAATTGTCAAATTAGGCCAAAATCAAGGCTAAATTCGATCCAGAGTTCTTTGGCATAGATCAGTACGCGGTCCAAGATGTTCCTTCCATTAAATGGGTCTAACTTACTCATCTTAAGCCCAATTAAGGCATATGTGACCTTGTTCGAAAGCTTATTCAGAGGCCCTTAATTTGGTCAAGGGTTAGGTCAGGATTGATAAGCATAAATAGTAGTTTACTGCCGCACATGCCAGAGAGTGACAGAAATTAGACAACTTTTATAATCCTTGTTTTTGGTTTTACCTTATAGGGCTTAATTGCTAAACATTGTTAATTTTCGGATTTTTCACTCATCCTGACCTTGTTGCCTTAGAAAGAGCATAACTAGAGCTACAGATATCGGATTTGGTGATATTGTTGTCCCTAGAAAGATAAGGAATAGACCTGCAATTTCAGGTTTCACAAGAATTGTAAAATTAGGCCCAAATCAATTTTCAGCCTCACAAGCCAGAGACAGACCGAAATTAGACAACTCTTACAATCATTGTTTTTGCTTTTACATTATTGGGCTTAATTGCTAAACATTGTTAATTTTTGGATTTTTCACTCATCCTGACCTTGTTGCCTTGCGCAGAGCATAACTAAAGCAACAGATATCGGATTTTGGTGATCTTGTTGTCCCTAGAAAGATAAGGAAGAGACCTACAATTTCAGGTTTCACAAGAATTGTCAAATTTGGCCAAAATCAAGGCTAAATTGAGTCCCAAGTTCTCTGGCACGGATCGAGTGCACAGTCCATGATGTTCCTTCACTTAAATGGGCCTAACTTACTCATCTTAAGCCCAATTAAGGCGTATGATACCATATTGGAAAGCTTATTTAGAGGCCCTTAATTTTGTATAGGGTTAGGTCAGGATTAATAAGCATACATAGTTGTTTATAGCCGCACAAACCAGAGAGAGACGAAAATTAGACAACTTTTACAATCATTGTTTTTTCTTTTATATTATTGGGCTTAATTGCTAAACATTGTTAATTTTAGGATTTTTCTCTCATCCTGACCTTGTTGCCTTGCGCAGAGCATAACTAAAGCAACAGATATCGGATTTTGTGGATCTTGCTGTCCCTAAAAAGATAAGGAAGAGACCTACAATTTCAGGTTTCATAAGAATTGTCAAATTAGGCCAAAATCAAGCCTAAATTGGGCCCCGAGTTCTCCCGCGCGGATTAGTGCACAGTCCATGATGTTCTTTCACTTAAATCGGCCTAACTTACTCATCTTAAGTCCAATTAAGGCATATGATACCTTGTTGGAAAGCTTATTCAGAGGCCCTTAATTTGGTCTAGGGTTAGGTCAGGAATAATAAGCATGATTAGCAGTTTATAGCCGCACAAGCCAGAGAGAGACGAAAATTAGACAACTTTTACAATCATTGTTTTTTATTTTACATTATAGGGCTTGATTGGACTTAATTGCAAAACATTGTTAATTTTCGGATTTTTCACTCATCCTGACTTTGATGCCTTTCGCAGAGCATAACTAGAGATACATATATCGGAATTTGGTGATCTTGTTGTCCCTAGAAAGATAAGCAAGAGACCTACAATTTCAGGTTTCACAAGAATTGTCAAATTAGGCCAAAATCAAGGCTAAATTGGGTCCCGAGTTCTCTGACGCGGATCAGTGTGCAATCCATGATGTTACTTTACTTAAATGGGCCTAATTAACTCATCTTAAGCCCAATTAAGGCATATGATACCTTGTTGGAAAGCCTATTTTGAGGCCATTAATTTGGTCTAGGGTTAGGTCAGTATTTATAATCATAAAAAGCAGTTTACAGTCACCCAAGCCAGAGAGAGACGAAAATTTGACAACTTTTACAATCGTTGTTTTTGCTTTTACATTATAGGGCTTAATTGCTAAACATTGTTACTTTTCGGATTTTTCACTCATCCTGACCATGTTGGCTTGCGCAGAGCATAACTAGAGCTACAGATATCGGATTTTGGTGATCTTGCTGTACCTAGAAAGATAACGAAGAGACCTACAATTTAAGGTTTCATAAGAATTGTCAAATAGGGCCAAAATAAAGGCTAAATTGGGTCCCGAGTTCTCTGGCACGTATCAATGCACAGTCCATGATGTTCTTTCACTTAAATGGGCCTAACTTACTCATCTTATGCCCAATTAAGGCATATGATACGTTGTTGGAATGCTTATTCAGATGCCCTTAATTTGGTCTAGTGTTTGATCAGGATTAATAAGCATAAATAGCAGTTTACAGCCGCACAAGACAGAGAGAGATGGAAATTAGACAACTTTTACAATCATTGTTTTTGCATTTACAATATTGGTCTTAATTGCTAAACATTGTTAATTTTCGGATTTTTCACTCATCATGACCTTGTTGCCTTTCGCAGAGCATAACTAGAGATACATATATCATATTTTGGTGATCTTGCAGTCCCTAGAAAGATAAGGAAGAGACCTACAATTTCAGGTTTCACAAGAATTGTCAAATGAGGCCAAAATCTAGACTAAATTGGTTCCCGAGTTCTCTGGCGCGAATCACTGTGCAGTCCATGATGTTCCTTCACTTAAATGGGCCTAACATACCAATCTGAAGCCCAATTAAGGCATACGATACCTTGTTGGAAAGCTTATCCAAATGCCAGTAATTTGGTCTCGGGTTAGGTCAGGATTAATAAGAATAAATAGCAATTTACTGCCGCATAAGCTAGAGACGGTCGGAAATTAGACAACTTTGTAATCATTGTTATTGCTTTTACATTATTGGGCTTAATTGCTAAACATTGTTAATTTTCCGATTTTTCACTCATCCTGACCTTGTTGTCTTGCACAGTGCATAACTAGAGCTACAGATATCGGATTTTGGTGATCTTGCTGTCCCTAGAAAGAAAAGGAAGAGACCTACAATTTCAGGTATCACAAGAATTGTCTAATTAGGCCAAAATCAAGGCTAAATTGGTCCCGAGTTTTCTTGCGCGGATCAATGCGCAGTGCACGATGTTCCTTCACTTAAATGGGCCTAACTTACTCGTCTTAAGACCAATTAAGGCATACGATACCTTGTTGGAAAGCTTATTTAGATACCCTTAATTTGGTCAATGGTTAGGTCAGGATTAATAAACATAAATAGCAGTTTACAGCCGCACAAGACAGAGAGAGTCGTAAATTAGACAACATTTGCAATTATTGTTGTTGCTTTTACATTAATGGGCTTAATTGGGATTAATTGCTAAACGTTGTTAATTTTTGAATTTTTCATTCATCCTGACCTTGTTACCTTGCGCAGAGCATAACAAGAGCTACAGATACCGGATTTTGGTGATCTTGCTGTCCCTAGAAAGATAAGGAAGAGACCTACAATTTCAGGTTTCACAAGAATTCACAAATGTGGCCAAAATCAAGGCTAAATTGGGTCCCGAGTTCTCTGACACAGATCAGAACGCAGTCCATGTTGTTCCTTCACTTAAATGGGTGTAACTTACTCATCTTAAGCCTAATTAAGGCATATGATACCTTGTTGCAAAGCTTATTCAGAGGCCCTTAATTTGGTATAGGGTTAGGTCAGGATTAATAAGCATAACTAGCAGTTTACAGCCGCACAATCCCGAGAGAGACGGAAATTATACAACTTTTACTGTCGTTTTATTTTTGCTTTTACATTATTGGGCTTAATTGCTAAACATTGTTAATTTTCGGATTTTTCACTCATCCTGACCTTGTTGCCTTGCGCGGAGCATAACTAGAGCTACATATATCGGATTTTGGTGATCTTGCTGTCCCTAGAAAGATAAGGAAGAGACCTACAATTTCAGGTTTCAAAAGAATTGTCAAATTAGGCCAAAATCAAGGCTAAATAGGGTCCCAAGTTCTCCGGAGCGGATCATTGTGCAGTCCATGATGTTCCTTCACTTAAATGGGCCTAACTTACTCATCTTAAGCCCAATTATGGCATATGATGCCCTGTTGGAAAGCTTATTCAGAGGCCCTTAATTTGGTGTAGGGTTGGTTCTGGATTAATAAGCATAAATAGTAGTTTACAACCGAACAATCCTAAGAGAGACGTAAATTAGATGACTTTTACAATCATTGTTTTTGCTTTTACATTATTGGGCTTAAGTGGGCTTATTTACAAAACATTGTTAATTTTCGGATTTTTCACTCATCCTGACCTTGTTGCCTTGCGCAGAGCATAACTAGAATTTTCTTGCTGTCTCTAGAAAGATAAGGAAGAGACCTACAATTTCAAGTTTCACAAGAATTGTCAAATTAGGCCAAAATCAAGGCTAAATTGGGTCCCGAATTCTCTGGCACAGATCAGTGCGCAGTCCATCATATTCCTTCACTTAAATGCGCCTAACTTACTCATCTTAAGCCCAATTAAGGCATATAATAACTTTTTGGAAAGCTTATTCAGAGGCCCTTAATTTGGTCAATGGTTAGGTCAGGATTAATAAGCAGAAATAACAGTTTACAGTCCCACAAGTCAGAGAGAGACGGAAATTAGACAACTTTTAAATCATTGTTTTTGCTTTTACTTTATTGGGCTTAATTGGTCTTAATTGCTAAACATTGTTAATTTTATGATTTTTCACTCATCCTGAACATGTTGCTTTGTACGGAGCATAACTAGAGCTACAGATATCGGATTTTGGTGATCTTGCTGTCCCTAGAAAGATAAGGAAGAGACCTACAATATCAGCTGTCACAAGAATTGTCAAATTAGGCCAAAATCAAGGATAAATTGGGTACCGAATTCTCTGGCGCGGATCAGTGCGCAGTCCATGATGTTACTTCACTTAAATGGTCCTAACCTACTCCTCTTAACCCCAATTAAGGCATATGATACCTTGTTGGAAGGCTTATTCAGAGGCCCATAATTTGGTAAAGGGTAAGATCATGATTAATAAGAATAAATAGAAGTTTACATCCGCTCAAGCTAGGGAGAGACTGAAATTATACAACTTTTGCACTCATTGTTTTTGCTTTTACATTATTGGGCTTAATTGCTAGACAATGTTAATTTTCGGATTTTTCACTAATCATGTCCTTGTTGCCTTGCGCAGAGCATAACTAGAGCTACAGATATCTGATTTTGGTGATCTTGTATCCCTAGAAAGATAAGGAAGAGACCTACAATTTCAGGTTTCACACGAATTGTCAAATTAGGCCAAAATCAAGGCTAAATTGGGTCCCGAGTTCTCTGACGCGGATCAGAACGTAGTGCATGTTGTTCCTTCACTTAAATGGGCGTAACTTACTCATCTTAAGCCTAATTAAGGCATATGATACCTTGTTGGAAAGCTTATTCAGAGGCACTTAATTTGGTCTAGGGTTAGGTCAGGATGAATAAGCATCATTGGATGTTTACAGTCGCACAACCCCGAGAGAGACGGAAATTATACAACTTTTACTGTCATTGTTTTTTGCTTTTACATTATTGGGCTTAATTGCTAAACATTGTTAATTTTCGGATTTTTCATTCATCCTGACCTTGTTGCCTTGCGCAGAGCATAACTAGAGCTACATATATCAAATTTTGGCGATCTTGTTGTCCTAGAAAGATAAGGAAGAGACCTACAATATCAGCTTTCACAAGAATTGTCAAATTAGGCCAAAATCAAGGCTAAATTGGGTCCCGAATTCTCAGGAGCGGATCAGTGCGCAGTCCATGATGTTACTTCACTTAAATGACCCTAACCTACTCCTCTTAAGCCCAATTAAGGCACATGATACCTTGTTGGAAAGCTTATTCAGAGGCCCTTAATTTGGTCTAGGGTTAGGTCAGGATTAATAAGCATAACTAGCAATTTACTGCCGCACAAGCCCGAGAGAGACGAAAAATATACAACTTTTACTGTCCTTGTTTTTGCTTTTACATTATTGGGCTTAAATGGGCTTATTTGCAAAACATTGTTAATTTTCGGATTTTTCACTCAACCTGACCTAGTTGCCTTGCGCAGAGCATAACTAGAATTTTCTTGCTGTCTCTAGAAAGATAAGGAAGAGACCTACAATTTCAAGTTTCACAAGAATTGTCAAATTAGGCCAACATCAAGGCTAAATTGGGTCCCGAATTCTCTGGCACGGATCGGATCGCTGCGATCCATCATATTCCTTCACTTAAATGGGCCTAACATACCCATCTTAAGCCCAATTAAGGCATATAATAACTTTTTGGAAAGCTTATTCAGAGGCCCTTGATTTGGTCAAGGGTTAGGTCAGGATTAATAAGCATAAATAGCAGTTTACAGCCGCACAAGTCAGAGAGAGACTGAAATTAGACATCTTTTACAATCATTGTTTTTGCTTTTACTTTATTGGGCTTAATTGCTAAACATTGTTAATTTTTGGATTTTTCACTCATCCTGACCTTGTTGCCTTGCGCAGAGAATAACTAAAGCAACAGATATCGGATTTTGGTGATCTTGCTGTCCCTAGAAAGATAAGGAAGAGACAGACAATTTCAGGTGTCACATGAATTGTCAAATTTGACCAAAATCAAGGCTAAATTAGGTCCCGAGTTCTCTGCATGAATTAGTGCGCAGTCCATGATGTTCCTTCACTTAAATGGACCTAACTCACTCATCTTAAGCCCAATTAAGGCATATGATACCTTGTTGGAAAGTTTTTCAGAGGCCCTTAATTTGGTGTGGGGTTAGGTCAGGATTAATAAGCACAAATAGTAGTTTACAGCCGCACAAGCCAGAGAGAGACAGAAAATAGAATATTTTTACAATCATTGTTTTTGCTTTTACAATATTGGGCTAAATTGGGAAACATTGTTAATTTCGGATTTTTCACTCATCCTGACCTTGTTGGCTTGCGCAGAGCATAACTAGGGCTACAAATATCAGATTTTGGTGATCTTGCTGTCCCTAGAAAGATAAGGAAGAGACCTACAATTTCAGGTTTCACAAGAATTGTCAAATTAGGCCAAAATCAAGGCTAAATTGTTTCCCGAGTTCTCTGGCGCGGATCAGTTCGCATTCCATAATGTTCCTTCACTTAAATGGACCTAACTCACTCATCTTAAGCCCAATTAGGGATATGACACCCTGTTGGAAAGCTTATTCAGAGGCCCTTAATTTCGTGCGGGGTTAGGTCAGGATTAATAAGCATAAATAGCAGTTTACAGTCGAACAAGTCAGAGAGAGACGAAAATTAGACAACTTTTACAATCTTTGTTTTTGCTTTTACATTATTGGGCTTAATTGGGCTTAATTGCCAAACAATGTTAGTTTTCGGATTTTTCAATCATCCTGACCTTGGTGCCTTGACCAGAGCACAACTGGAGCTACAGATATCGGATTTTGGCGATCTTGATGTCCTTAGAAAGATAAGGAAGAGACCTACAATTTCAGTTGTCACAAGAATTGTCAAATTAGGCCAAAATCAAGGCTAAATTCGATCCAGAGTTCTTTGGCATAGATCAGTACGCGGTCCAAGATGTTCCTTCCATTAAATGGGTCTAACTTACTCATCTTAAGCCCAATTAAGGCATATGTGACCTTGTTCGAAAGCTTATTCAGAGGCCCTTAATTTGGTCAAGGGTTAGGTCAGGATTGATAAGCATAAATAGTAGTTTACTGCCGCACATGCCAGAGAGTGACAGAAATTAGACAACTTTTATAATCCTTGTTTTTGCTTTTACCTTATAGGGCTTAATTGCTAAACATTGTTAATTTTCGGATTTTTCACTCATCCTGACCTTGTTGCCTTACAAAGAGCATAACTAGAGCTACAGATATCGGATTTGGTGATATTGTTGTCCCTAGAAAGATAAGGAATAGACCTGCAATTTCAGGTTTCACAAGAATTGTAAAATTAGGCCCAAATCAATTTTCAGCCTCACAAGCCAGAGACAGACCGAAATTAGACAACTCTTACAATCATTGTTTTTGCTTTTACATTATTGGGCTTAATTGCTAAACATTGTTAATTTTTGGATTTTTCACTCATCCTGACCTTGTTGCCTTGCGCAGAGCATAACTAAAGCAACAGATATCGGATTTTGGTGATCTTGTTGTCCCTAGAAAGATAAGGAAGAGACCTACAATTTCAGGTTTCACAAGAATTGTCAAATTTGGCCAAAATCAAGGCTAAATTGAGTCCCAAGTTCTCTGGCACGGATCAGTGCACAGTCCATGATGTTCCTTCACTTAAATGGGCCTAACTTACTCATCTTAAGCCCAATTAAGGCGTATGATACCATATTGGAAAGCTTATTTAGAGGCCCTTAATTTTGTATAGGGTTAGGTCAGGATTAATAAGCATACATAGTTGTTTATAGCCGCACAAACCAGAGAGAGACGAAAATTAGACAACTTTTACAATCATTGTTTTTTCTTTTATATTATTGGGCTTAATTGCTAAACATTGTTAATTTTAGGATTTTTCTCTCATCCTGACCTTGTTGCCTTGCGCAGAGCATAACTAAAGCAACAGATATCGGATTTTGTGGATCTTGCTGTCCCTAAAAAGATAAGGAAGAGACCTACAATTTCAGGTTTCATAAGAATTGTCAAATTAGGCCAAAATCAAGCCTAAATTGGGCCCCGAGTTCTCCCGCGCGGATTAGTGCACAGTCCATGATGTTCTTTCACTTAAATCGGCCTAACTTACTCATCTTAAGTCCAATTAAGGCATATGATACCTTGTTGGAAAGCTTATTCAGAGGCCCTTAATTTGGTCTAGGGTTAGGTCAGGAATAATAAGCATGATTAGCAGTTTATAGCCGCACAAGCCAGAGAGAGACGAAAATTAGACAACTTTTACAATCATTGTTTTTTATTTTACATTATAGGGCTTGATTGGACTTAATTGCAAAACATTGTTAATTTTCGGATTTTTCACTCATCCTGACTTTGATGCCTTTCGCAGAGCATAACTAGAGATACATATATCGGATTTTGGTGATCTTGTTGTCCCTAGAAAGATAAGCAAGAGACCTACAATTTCAGGTTTCACAAGAATTGTCAAATTAGGCCAAAATCAAGGCTAAATTGGGTCCCGAGTTCTCTGACGCGGATCAGTGTGCAATCCATGATGTTACTTTACTTAAATGGGCCTAATTAACTCATCTTAAGCCCAATTAAGGCATATGATACCTTGTTGGAAAGCCTATTTTGAGGCCATTAATTTGGTCTAGGGTTAGGTCAGTATTTATAATCATAAAAAGCAGTTTACAGTCACCCAAGCCAGAGAGAGACGAAAATTTGATAACTTTTACAATCATTGTTTTTGCTTTTACATTATAGGGCTTAATTGCTAAACATTGTTACTTTTCGGATTTTTCACTCATCCTGACCATGTTGGCTTGCTCAGAGCATAACTAGAGCTACAGATATCGGATTTTGGTGATCATGCTGTCCCTAGAAAGATAAGGAAGATACCTACAATTTCAGGTGTCACAAGAATTGTCAAATTTGGCCAAAATCAAGGCTAAATTGGGTCCAGAGTTCTCTGGCACGAGTCAAAGCGCAGTCCATGATGTTCCTTCACATTAATGGACCTAACTTACTCTTCTTAAGCCCAATTAAGGCATATGATACCTTGTTGGAAAGCTTATTTAGAGGCCCTTAATTGGGTTAGGTCAGGATTAATAAGCATAATTAGCAGTTTATAGCCGCACAAGCTAGAAAGAGACGAAAATTAGACAACTTTTGCAATCATTTTTTTTCTTTTACATTATAGGGCTTAATTGGGCTTAATTGGAAAACATTGTTAATTTTCGGATTTTTCACTCGTCGTGACTTTGTTGCCTTTCGCAGAGCATAACTAGAGCTACAAATATCGGATTTTGGTGATCTTGTTGTCCCTAGAAAGATAAGGAATAGACCTACAATTTTAGGTTTCACAAGAATTGTAAAATTAGGCTAAAATCAAGGCTAAATTGGGTCCCGATTTCTCTGGCGGGAACCAGTGCGCAATCCATGATGTTCCTTCACTTAAATGGGGCTAACTTACTCAACTTAAGCCCAATTAAGGCATATGATACCTTGTTGGAAAGCTTATTCAGAGGCTCTTAATTTTGTGTTGGGTTATGTGAGGATTCATAAGCATAAGTAGCATTTTTCAGCCTCACAAGCCTGAGATAGACTGAAATTAGACAACTTTTACAATCATTGTTTTTGCTTTTACATTATTGGGCGTAATTGCTAAACATTTTAATTTTTGGATTTTTCACTCATCCTGACCTTGTTGCCTTGCACAGAGAATAACTAAAGCAACATATATCGGATTTTGGTGATCTTGCTGTCCCAAGAAAGATAAGGAAGAGACAAACAATTTCAGGTTTCACATGAATTGTCAAATTTGACCAAAATCAAGGCTAAATTGGGTCCTGAGTTCTCTGCACGAATTAGTGCGCAGTCCATGATGTTCCTTCACTTAAATGGACCTAACTCACTCATCTTAAGCCCAATTAAGGCATATGATACCTTGTTGGAAAGTTTTTCAGAGGCCCTTAATTTGGTGTGGGGTTAGGTCAGGATTAATAAGCACAAATAGTAGTTTACAGTCGCACAAGCCAGAGAGAGACAGAAATTAGAATATTTTTACAATCATTGTTTTTGCTTTTACAATATTGGGCTAAATTGGGAAACATTGTTAATTTCGGATTTTTCACTCATCCTGACCTTGTTGGCTTGCGCAGAGCATAACTAGGGCTACAAATATCAGATTTTGGTGATCTTGCTGTCCCTAGAAAGATAAGGAAGAGACCTACAATTTCAGGTTTCACAAGAATTGTCAAATTAGGCCAAAATCAAGGCTAAATTGTTTCCCGAGTTCTCTGGCGCGGATCAGTTCGCATTCCATAATGTTCCTTCACTTAAATGGACCTAACTCACTCATCTTAAGCCCAATTAGGGATATGATACCCTGTTGGAAAGCTTATTCAGAGGCCCTTAATTTGGTGCGGGGTTAGGTCAGGATTAATAAGCATAAATAGTAGTTTACAGTCGAACAAGTCAGAGAGAGACGGAAATTAGACAACTTTTACAATCTTTGTTTTTGCTTTTACATTATTGGGCTTAATTTGACTTAATTGCCAAACAATGTTAGTTTTCGGATTTTTCAATATTCCTGACCTTGGTGCCTTGACCAGAGCACAACTGGAGCTACAGATATCGGATTTTGGCGATCTTGATGTCCCTAGAAAGATAAGGAAGAGACCTACAATTTCAGTTGTCACAATAATTGTCAAATTAGGCCAAAATCAAGGCTAAATTCGATCCCGAGTTCTTTGGCCTAGATCAGTACGCGGTCCAAGATGTTCCTTCCATTAAATGGGTCTAACTTACTCATCTTAAGCCCAATTAAGGCATATGTGACCTTGTTCGAAAGCTTATTCAGAGGCCCTTAATTTGGTCAAGGGTTAGGTCAGGATTGATAAGCATAAATAGTAGTTTACTGCCGCACAAGCCAGAGAGTGACGGAAATTAGACAACTTTTACAATCCTTGTTTTTGCTTTTACCTTATAGGGCTTAATTGCTAAACGTTGTTAATTTTCGGATTTTTCACTCATCCTGACCTTGTTGCCTTAGACAGAGCATAACTAGAGCTACAGATATCGGATTTGGTGATATTGTTGTCCCTAGAAAGATAAGGAATAGACCTACAATTTCAGGTTTCACAAGAATTGTAAAATTAGGCCAAAATCAATTTTCAGCCTCACAAGCCAGAGACAGACCGAAATTAGACAACTCTTACAATCATTGTTTTTGCTTTTACATTATTGGGCTTAATTGCTAAACATTGTTAATTTTTGGATTTTTCACTCATCCTGACCTTGTTGCCTTGCGCAGAGCATAACTAAAGCAACAGATATCGGATTTTGGTGATCTTGTTGTCCCTAGAAAGATAAGGAAGAGACCTACAATTTTAGGTTTCACAAGAATTGTCCAATTTGGCCAAAATCAAGGCTAAATTGGGTCCCGAGTTCTCTGGCACAGATCAGTGCACAGTCCATGATGTTCCTTCACTTAAATGGGCCTAACTTACTCATCTTAAGCCCAATTAAGGCGTATGATACCATATTGGAAAGCTTATTTAGAGGCCCTTAATTTTGTATAGGGTTAGGTCAGGATTAATAAGCATACATAGTTGTTTATAGCCGCACAAACCAGAGAGAGACGAAAATTAGACAACTTTTACAATCATTGTTTTTTCTTTTATATTATTGGGCTTAATTGCTAAACATTGTTAATTTTAGGATTTTTCTCTCATCCTGACCTTGTTGCCTTGCGCAGAGCATAACTAAAGCAACAGATATCGGATTTTGTGGATCTTGCTGTCCCTAAAAAGATAAGGAAGAGACCTACAATTTCAGGTTTCATAAGAATTGTCAAATTAGGCCAAAATCAAGCCTAAATTGGGTCCCGAGTTCTCCCGCGCGGATTAGTGCACAGTCCATGATGTTCTTTCACTTAAATCGGCCTAACTTACTCATCTTAAGTCCAATTAAGGCATATGATACCTTGTTGGAAAGCTTATTCAGAGGCCCTTAATTTGGTCTAGGGTTAGGTCAAGAATAATAAGCATGATTAGCAGTTTATAGCCGCACAAGCCAGAGAGAGACGAAAATTAGACAACTTTTACAATCATTGTTTTTTATTTTACATTATAGGGCTTAATTGGACTTAATTGCAAAACATTGTTAATTTTCGGATTTTTCACTCATCCTGACTTTGATGCCTTTCGCAGAGCATAACTAGAGATACATATATCGGATTTTGGTGATCTTGTTGTCCCTAGAAAGATAAGCAAGAGACCTACAATTTCAGGTTTCACAAGAATTGTCAAATTAGGCCAAAATCAAGGCTAAATTGGGTCCCGAGTTCTCTGACGCGGATCCGTGTGCAATCCATGATGTTATATTACTTAAATGGGCCTAATTTACTCATCTTAAGCCCAATTAAGGCATATGATACCTTGTTGGAAAGCCTATTATGAGGCCATTAATTTGGTCTAGGGTTAGGTCAGTATTTATAATCATAAAAAGCAGTTCTGATCACCCAAGCCAGAGAGAGACGAAAATTTGACAACTTTTACAATCGTTGTTTTTGCTTTTACATTATAGGGCTTAATTGCTAAACATTGTTACTTTTCGGATTTTTCACTCATCCTGACCATGTTGGCTTGCGCAGAGCATAACTAGAGCTACAGATATCGGATTTTGGTGATCTTGCTGTACCTAGAAAGATAACGAAGAGACCTACAATTTAAGGTTTCATAAGAATTGTCAAATAGGGCCAAAATAAAGGCTAAATTGGGTCCCGAGTTCTCTGGCACGTATCAATGCACAGTCCATGATGTTCTTTCACTTAAATGGGCCTAACTTACTCATCTTATGCCCAATTAAGGCATATGATACGTTGTTGGAATGCTTATTCAGATGCCCTTAATTTGGTCTAGTGTTTGATCAGGATTAATAAGCATAAATAGCAGTTTACAGCCGCACAAGACAGAGAGAGATGGAAATTAGACAACTTTTACAATCATTGTTTTTGCATTTACAATATTGGTCTTAATTGCTAAACATTGTTAATTTTCGGATTTTTCACTCATCATGACCTTGTTGCCTTTCGCAGAGCATAACTAGAGATACATATATCATATTTTGGTGATCTTGCAGTCCCTAGAAAGATAAGGAAGAGACCTACAATTTCAGGTTTCACAAGAATTGTCAAATGAGGCCAAAATCTAGACTAAATTGGTTCCCGAGTTCTCTGGCGCGAATCACTGTGCAGTCCATGATGTTCCTTCACTTAAATGGGCCTAACATACCAATCTGAAGCCCAATTAAGGCATACGATACCTTGTTGGAAAGCTTATCCAAATGCCAGTAATTTGGTCTCGGGTTAGGTCAGGATTAATATGAATAAATAGCAATTTACTGCCGCATAAGCTAGAGACGGTCGGAAATTAGACAAGTTTGTAATCATTGTTATTGCTTTTACATTATTGGGCTTAATTGCTAAACATTGTTAATTTTCCGATTTTTCACTCATCCTGACCTTGTTGTCTTGCACAGTGCATAACTAGAGCTACAGATATCGGATTTTGGTGATCTTGCTGTCCCTAGAAAGAAAAGGAAGAGACCTACAATTTCAGGTATCACAAGAATTGTCTAATTAGGCCAAAATCAAGGCTAAATTGGTCCCGAGTTTTCTTGCGCGGATCAATGCGCAGTGCACGATGTTCCTTCACTTAAATGGGCCTAACTTACTCGTCTTAAGACCAATTAAGGCATACGATACCTTGTTGGAAAGCTTATTTAGATACCCTTAATTTGGTCAATGGTTAGGTCAGGATTAATAAACATAAATAGCAGTTTACAGCCGCACAAGACAGAGAGAGTCGTAAATTAGACAACATTTGCAATTATTGTTGTTGCTTTTACATTAATGGGCTTAATTGGGATTAATTGCTAAACGTTGTTAATTTTTGAATTTTTCATTCATCCTGACCTTGTTACCTTGCGCAGAGCATAACAAGAGCTACAGATACCGGATTTTGGTGATCTTGCTGTCCCTAGAAAGATAAGGAGGAGACCTACAATTTCAGGTTTCACAAGAATTCACAAATGTGGCCAAAATCAAGGCTAAATTGGGTCCCGAGTTCTCTGACACAGATCAGAACGCAATCCATGTTGTTCCTTCACTTAAATGGGTGTAACTTACTCATCTTAAGCCTAATTAAGGCATATGATACCTTGTTCCAAAGCTTATTCAGAGGCCCTTAATTTGGTATAGGGTTAGGTCAGGATTAATAAGCATAACTAGCAGTTTACAGCCGCACAATCCCGAGAGAGACGGAAATTATACAACTTTTACTGTCGTTTTATTTTTGCTTTTACATTATTGGGCTTAATTGCTAAACATTGTTAATTTTCGGATTTTTCACTCATCCTGACCTTGTTGCCTTGCGCGGAGCATAACTAGAGCTACATATATCGGATTTTGGTGATCTTGCTGTCCCTAGAAAGATAAGGAAGAGACCTACAATTTCAGGTTTCAAAAGAATTGTCAAATTAGGCCAAAATCAAGGCTAAATAGGGTCCCAAGTTCTCCGGAGCGGATCATTGTGCAGTCCATGATGTTCCTTCACTTAAATGGGCCTAACTTATTCATCTTAAGCCCAATTATGGCATATGATGCCCTGTTGGAAAGCTTATTCAGAGGCCCTTAATTTGGTGTAGGGTTGGTTCTGGATTAATAAGCATAAATAGTAGTTTACAACCGAACAATCCTAAGAGAGACGTAAATTAGATGACTTTTACAATCATTGTTTTTGCTTTTACATTATTGGGCTTAAGTGGGCTTATTTACAAAACATTGTTAATTTTCGGATTTTTCACTCATCCTGACCTTGTTGCCTTGCGCAGAGCATAACTAGAATTTTCTTGCTGTCTCTAGAAAGATAAGGAAGAGACCTACAATTTCAAGTTTCACAAGAATTGTCAAATTAGGCCAAAATCAAGGCTAAATTGGGTCCCGAATTCTCTGGCACAGATCAGTGCGCAGTCCATCATATTCCTTCACTTAAATGCGCCTAACTTACTCATCTTAAGCCCAATTAAGGCATATAATAACTTTTTGGAAAGCTTATTCAGAGGCCCTTAATTTGGTCAATGGTTAGGTCAGGATTAATAAGCAGAAATAACAGTTTACAGTCCCACAAGTCAGAGAGAGACGGAAATTAGACAACTTTTAAATCATTGTTTTTGCTTTTACTTTATTGGGCTTAATTGGTCTTAATTGCTAAACATTGTTAATTTTATGATTTTTCACTCATCCTGAACATGTTGCTTTGTACGGAGCATAACTAGAGCTACAGACATCGGATTTTGGTGATCTTGCTGTCCCTAGAAAGATAAGGAAGAGACCTACAATATCAGCTGTCACAAGAATTGTCAAATTGGGCCAAAATCAAGGATAAATTGGGTACCGAATTCTCTGGCGCGGATCAGTGCGCAGTCCATGATGTTACTTCACTTAAATGGTCCTAACCTACTCCTCTTAACCCCAATTAAGGCATATGATACCTTGTTGGAAGGCTTATTCAGAGGCCCATAATTTGGTAAAGGGTAAGATCATGATTAATAAGAATAAATAGAAGTTTACATCCGCTCAAGCTAGGGAGAGACTGAAATTATACAACTTTTGCACTCATTGTTTTTGCTTTTACATTATTGGGCTTAATTGCTAGACAATGTTAATTTTCGGATTTTTCACTAATCATGTCCTTGTTGCCTTGCGCAGAGCATAACTAGAGCTACAGATATCTGATTTTGGTGATCTTGTATCCCTAGAAAGATAAGGAAGAGACCTACAATTTCAGGTTTCACACGAATTGTCAAATTAGGCCAAAATCAAGGCTAAATTGGGTCCCGAGTTCTCTGACGCGGATCAGAACGTAGTGCATGTTGTTCCTTCACTTAAATGGGCGTAACTTACTCATCTTAAGCCTAATTAAGGCATATGATACCTTGTTGGAAAGCTTATTCAGAGGCACTTAATTTGGTCTACGGTTAGGTCAGGATGAATAAGCATCATTGGATGTTTACAGCCGCACAACCCCGAGAGAGACGGAAATTATACAACTTTTACTGTCATTGTTTTTTGCTTTTACATTATTGGGCTTAATTGCTAAACATTGTTAATTTTCGGATTTTTCATTCATCCTGACCTTGTTGCCTTGCGCAGAGCATAACTAGAGCTACATATATCGAATTTTGGCGATCTTGTTGTCCTAGAAAGATAAGGAAGAGACCTACAATATCAGCTTTCACAAGAATTGTCAAATTAGGCCAAAATCAAGGCTAAATTGGGTCCCGAATTCTCAGGAGCGGATCAGTGCGCAGTCCATGATGTTACTTCACTTAAATGACCCTAACCTACTCCTCTTAAGCCCAATTAAGGCACATGATACCTTGTTGGAAAGCTTATTCAGAGGCCCTTAATTTGGTCTAGGGTTAGGTCAGGATTAATAAGCATAACTAGCAATTTACTGCCGCACAAGCCCGAGAGAGACGAAAAATATACAACTTTTACTGTCCTTGTTTTTGCTTTTACATTATTGGGCTTAAATGGGCTTATTTGCAAAACATTGTTAATTTTCGGATTTTTCACTCAACCTGACCTAGTTGCCTTGCGCAGAGCATAACTAGAATTTTCTTGCTGTCTCTAGAAAGATAAGGAAGAGACCTACAATTTCAAGTTTCACAAGAATTGTCAAATTAGGCCAACATCAAGGCTAAATTGGGTCCCGAATTCTCTGGCACGGATCAGTGCGCAGTCCATCATATTCCTTCACTTAAATGGGCCTAACATACCCATCTTAAGCCCAATTAAGGCATATAATAACTTTTTGGAAAGCTTATTCAGAGGCCCTTGATTTGGTCAAGGGTTAGGTCAGGATTAATAAGCATAAATAGCAGTTTACAGCCGCACAAGTCAGAGAGAGACTGAAATTAGACATCTTTTACAATCATTGTTTTTGCTTTTACTTTATTGGGCTTAATTGCTAAACATTGTTAATTTTCGGATTTTTCACTCATCCTGACCTTGTTACCTTACGCAGAGCATAACTGGAGCTACAGATATCGGATTTTGGTGATCTTGCAGTCCCTAGAAAGATAAGGAAGAGACCTACAATTTCCTGTTTCACAAGAATTGTCAAATTAGGCCAAAATGAAGGTTAAATTGGGTCCCGAGTTCTCTGACGCGGATTAGTGAGCAGTCCTTGATGTTCCATCATTGAAAATGGCCTAACTTTCTCATCTTAAGCCCAATTAAGGCATATGATACCTTGTGGAAAAGCTTATTCAGAGGACCTTAATTAGGTCTAGCGTTAGGTCAGGATTAGTAAGCATAAATAGAAGTTTAAAGCCTCACAATCCAGAGAAAGACGTAAATTAGACAACTTTTACAATCATTCGTTTTGCTTTTACATTATTGGGCTTAATTACTAAACATTTTTAATTTTCGGATTTTTCACTCATCCTGACCTTGTTGCCTTGTGCGGAGCATAACTTGAGCTACAGATATCGGATTTTGGCGATCTTGCTGTCCCTAGAAAGATAAGGAAGAGACCTACAATATTAGCTTTCACAAAAATTTTCTAATTAGGCCAAAATCAAGGCTAAATTGGGTCCCGAATTCTCTGGCGCGGATCAGTGCGCAGTCCATGATGTTACTTCACTTAAATGGGCCTAACTTACTGTTCTTAAGCCCAATTAAGGCATATGATACCTTGTTGGAAAGCTTATTCAGAGGCCCATAATTTGGTAAATGGTAAGATCATGATTAATAAACATAAATAGAAGTTTACAACCGCTCAAGCCAGAGAGAGACTGAAATTAGACAACTTTTACACTCATTGTTTTTGCTTTTACATTATTGGGCTTAATTGCTAGACATTGTTAATTTTTGGATTTTTCACAAATCCTGTCCTTGTTGCCTTGCACAGAGCATAACTAGAGCTACAAATATCCGATTTTGGTGATCTTGTGTCCCTAGAAAGATAAGGAAGAGACCTACAATTTCCTGTTTCATAAGAATTGTCAAATTAGGCCAAAATGAAGGTTAAATTTGGACCCGAGTTCGCTGACGCGGATCAGTGCGCAGTCCTTGATGTTCCATCATTTAAAAGGGCCTAACTTTCTCATCTTAAGCCCAATTAAGGCATATGATACCTTGTTGGAAAGCTTATTCAGAGGACCTTAATTTGGTCTAGGGTTAGGTCAGGATTAATAAGCATAACTAGCAATTTACTGCCGCACAACCCCGAGAGAGACGTAAATTATACAACTTTTACAATCATTTGTTTTGCTTTTACATTATTGGGCTTAATTGGGCTTAATTGCTAAACATTTTTAATTTTCGGATTTTTCACTCATCCTGACCTTGTTGCCTTGTGCAGAGCATAACTTGAGCTACAGATATCGGATTTTGGCGATCTTGCTGTCCCTAGAAAGATAAGGAAGAGACCTACAATATCAGCTTTCACAAGAATTTTCAAATTAGGCCAAAATCAAGGCTAAATTGGGTCCCGAATTCTCTGGCGCGGATCGGTCTGCATCCATGATGTTACTTCACTTAAATGGGCCTAACTTACTCTTCTTAAGCCCAATTAAGGCATATGATACCTTGTTGGAAAGCTAATTCAGAGGCCCATAATTTGGTAAAGGGTAAGATCATGATTAATAAGCATACATAGAAGTTTACAGCCGCTCAAGCCAGAGAGAGACTGAAATTAGACAACTTTTACACTCATTTTTTTGCTTTTACATTATTGGGCTTAATTGCTAGACATCGTTAATTTTAGGATTTTTCACTAAACCTGTCCTTGTTGCCTTGCACAAAGCATAACTAGAGCTACATATATCTGATTTCGGTGATCTTGTGTCCCTAGAAAGATAAGGAAGAGACCTACAATTTCAGGTTTCAGAAGAATTGTCAAATTAGGCCAAAATTAAATGGGCGTAACTTACTCATCTTAAGCCTAATTAAGGCATATGATACCTTGTTGCAAAGCTTATTCAGAGGTCCTTAATTTGGTCTAGGGTTAGGTCAGGATTAATAAGCATAACTAGCAATTTACTGCCGCACAAGCCCGAGAGAGACGAAAAATATACAACTTTTACTGTCATTGTTTTTTGCTTTTACATTATTGGGCTTAATTGCTAAACATTGTTAATTTTGCGGATTTTTCACTCATCCTGACCTTGTTGCCTTGCGCAGAGCATAACTAGAGCTACATATATCGGATTTTGGTGATCTTGTGGTCCCTAGAAAGATAAGGAAGAGACCTACAATTTCAGGTATCAAAAGAATTGTCAAATTAGGCCAAAATCATGGCTAAATTGGGTCCCAAGTTCTTAGGAGCGGATCAGTGTGCAGTCCATGATGTTCCTTCACTTAAATGGGCCTAACTTACTCATCTTAAGACCAATTATGGCATATGATGCCCTGTTGGAAAGCTTATTCAGAGGCCTTTAATTTGGTGTAGGATTGGGTCAGGATTAATAAGAATAAATAGTAGTTTCCTTGCGCAGAGCATAACCAGAATTTTCTTGCTGTCTCTAGAAAGATAAGGAAGAGACCTACAATTTCAAGTTTCACAAGAATTGTCAAATTAGGCCAAAATCAAGGCTAAATTGGGTCCCGAATTCTCTGGCACGGATCAGTGCGCAGTCCATCATATTCCTTCACTTAAATGGTCCTAACTTACCCATCTTAAGCCCAATTAAGGCATATAATAAATTTTTGGAAAGCTTATTCAGAGGCCTTTGATTTGGTAAAGGGTTAGGTCGGGACTAATAAGCATAAATAGCAGTTTACAGCCGCACAAATCAGAGAGAGACGGAAATTAGACATCTTTTACAATCATTGTTTTTGCTATTACTTTATTGGGCTTAATTGGGCTTAATTGCTAAACATTGTTAATTTTCGTATTTTTCACTCATCCTGACCTTGTTACCTTACGCAGAGCATAACTGGAGCTACTGATATTGGATTTTAGTGATCTTACTGTCCCTAGAAAGATAAGGAAGAGACCTACAATTTCCGGTTTCACAAGAATTGTCAAATTAGGCACAAATCATGGTTAAATTGGGTCCCGAGTTCTGTGACGCGGATCGGTGTGCAGTCCTTGATGTTCCATCATTTAAAAAGGCCTAACTTTCTCATCTTAAGCCCAATTAAGGCATATGATACCTTGTTGGAAAGCTTATTCAGAGGACCTTAATTTGGTCTAGGGTTAGGTCAGGATTAGTAAGCAAAAATAGAAGTTTAAAGTCTCACAATCCAGAGAAAGACGTAAATTAGACAACTTTTACAATCATTCGTTTTGCTTTTACATTATTGGGCTTAATTGCAAAACATTGTTAATTTTCGGATTTTTTACTCATCCTGACCTTGTTATCTTGCACAGAGCATAATTAGAGCTACAGATATCGGATTTTGGTGATCTTGCCGTCCCTAGAAAGGTAAGGAAGAGACCTACAATTTCAGGTTTTACAAGAATTGTCAAACTAGGCCAAAATAAAGGCTAAATTGGGTCCCGAGTTCTCTGGGGCGGATTAGTGCGCAGTCCATGATGTTCCTTCACTTAAATGGGCCTAACTTGCTCATCTTAAGCCCAATTAAGGCGTATGATACCTTGTTGGAAAGCTTATTCAGAGTCCCTTAATTTGGTCTAGTGTTAGGTCAGGATTAATAAGCATAAATAGCAGTTTACAGCCGCACAAGCCAGAGAGAGACGGAAATTAGACAACTTTTACAATCATTGTTTTTTGCATTTACATTATTGGGCTTAATTGCTAAACATTGTTTATTTTCGGATTTTTCACTCATCCTGACCTTGTTGTCTTGCACAGAGCATAACTAGAGCTACAGATATCGGATTTTGGTGATCTTGCTGTCCCTAGAAAGATAAGGAAGAGACCTACAATTTCAGGCTATACAAAAATTGTCAAATTAGGCCAAAATCAAGGCTAAATTCGGTCCCGAGTTCTCTGGTGTGGATCAGTGCGCAGTCCATGATGTTCCTTCACTTAAATGGTCCTAACTTACTCATCTTAAGCCCAATTAAGGCATATCATACCTTGTTGGAAAGCTTATTCAGAGTCCCTTAATTTGGTCTAGTGTTAGGTCAGGATTAATAAGCATAAATAGCAGGTTACAGCCGCACAAGCCAGAGAGAGACGAAAATTAGACAATTTCTACAATCATTATTTTTGCTTTTGAATTATTGGGTTTAATTGGGCTTAATTGCTAGACATTGTCAATTTTCGAATTTTTCACTCATCCTGACCTTGTTGCCTTGCGCAGAGCATAACTAGATCTACAGATATCGGATTTTGGTGATCTTGCTGTCCATAGAAAGATAAGAAAGAGACCAACAATTTCAGATTTCACAAGAATTGTCAAATTAGGCCAAAATCAAGGCTAAATTGGGTCCGGAGTTCTCTGGTAAGGATTAGTGCGCAGTCCATGATGTTCCTACACTTAAATGGTCCTAACTCACTCATCTTAAGCCCAATTAAGGCATATGATACCTTGTTGAAAGCTTAGTTAGAGTCCCTTAATTTGGTCTAGGGTTTGGTCAGGATTAATAAGCATAAATAGCAGTTTACAGCCGTACAAGACAGAGAGAGACGGAAATTAGACAACTTTTACAATCGTTGCTTTTTGCTTTTACATTATTGGGCTTAATTGCTAAACGTTGTTAATTTTCGGATTTTTCACTAATCCTAACATTCTTGCCTTGCGCAGAGCATAACTTGAGCTACAGATATCGGATTTTGTTGATCTTGCTGTCCCTAGAAAGATAAGGAAGAGGCCTACAATTTCAAGTGTCACAAAAATTGTCAAATTAGGCCAAAATCAAGGCTAAAGACAAGCCCGAGTTCTCTGGCGTGGATCAGTGGGTCAATGATGTTCCTTCACTTAAATTGGCCTAACTTACTCAGCTTAAGCCTAATTAAGGCATATGATACCTTGTTGCAAAGCTTATTCAGAGGCCCTTAATTTGGTCTATGTTTAGGTCAGGATTAATAAGCATAACTAGCAGTTTATAGCCGCACAAGCCCGAGAGAGACGGAAATTAGACAACTTTTACTGTCATTATTTTTTGCTTTTACATTATTGGGCTTAATTGCTGAACATTGTTAATTTTCGGATTTTTCACTCATCCTGACCTTGTTGCCTTGCGCGGAGCATAACTTGAGCTACGGATATCGGATTTTGGTGATCTTGCTGTCCCTAGAAAGATAAGGAAGAGACCTACAATTTCAGGTTTCACAAGAATTGTCAAATTAGGCCAAAATCAAGGCTAAATTGGGTCTCAAGTTCTCAGGAGTGGATCAGTGTGCTGTCCATGATGTTCCTTCACTTAAATGGGCCTAACTTACTCATCTTAAGCCCAATTAAGGCATACGATGCCCTGTTGGAAAACTTATTCAGAGGCCCTTAATTTGGTGTAGGGTTGGGTTAGGATTAGTAAGAATAAATAGTAGTTTACAACCGAACAAGCCTAAGAGAGACGTAAATTAGACGAATTTTACAATCATTGTTTTTGCTGTTACATTATTGGGCTTAAGTGGGCTTATTTGCAAAACATTGTTAATTTTCGGATTTTTCACTCATCCTGACCTTGTTACCTTGCGCAGAGCATAACTAGAATTTTCTTGTTGTCCCTAGAAAGATAAGGAAGAGACCTACAATTTCAAGTTTCACGAGAATTGTCAAATTAGGCCAAATTTAAGGCTAAATTGTGTCCAGAATTCTCTGGCGCGGATCAGTGCAGTCCATCATATTCCTTTACGTAAATGGGCCTAACTTACTCATCTTAAGCCCAATTAAGGCATATAATAACTTTTTGGAAAGCTTATTTAGAGGCCCTTAATTTGGTCAAGGGTTAGGTCAGGATTAATAAGCATAAATAGCAGTTTATAGCCGCACAAGTCAGAGAGAGATTGAAATTAGACAACTTTTACAATCATTTTTTTTCTTTTACTTTATTGGGCTTAATTGGGGTTAATTCCTAAACATTGTTAATTTTCGGATTTTTCACTCATCCTGACCTTGTTGCCTTGCTCAAAGAATAACTTGAGCTACAAATATCGGATTTTCATGATCTTGCTGTCACTAGAATGATAAGGAAGAGACCTACAATTTCATTTTGCATTAGAATTGTCAAATTAGGCCAAAATCAAGGCTAAATTGGGTCTCGAGTTCTCTGGCGCGGATCAGTACGCAGTCCATGATGTTCCTTCACTTAAATGGGCCTAACTTACTCATCTTAAGCCCAATTAAAGCATATGATACCTTGTTGGAAAGCTTATTCAGAGGCCCTTAATTTGGTCAAGAGTTAGGTCAAGATTAATAAGCATAACTACCAGTTTACAGCGCACAAGCCAGAGAGAGATGGAAATTAGACAACTTTTGCAATCATTATTTTTGCTTTTACATTATTTGGCATAATTGGGCTTAATTGCTAAACATTGTTAATTTTCCGATTTTTCACCCATCCTGACCTTGTTTCCTTGCGCAGAGCATAACTAGAGCTACAGATATCGGATTTTAGTGATATTGCTGTCCCTAGAAAGATAAGGAAGAGACCTACAATTTCCGGTGTCACAAGAATTGTCAAATGAGGCCAAAATCCAGGCTAAATTGGGTCCCGAGCTCACTGACGTGGATCAGTGCGCGGTCCAAGATGTTCCTTCACTTAAATGGGCCTAACTTACTAATCTTAATCCCAATTAAGGCATATGATAACTTGTTGGAAAGATTATTTAGAGGCCCTTAATTTGGTCTAGGGTTAGGTCAGGATTAATAAGAATAAATAGCAGTTTAAACTAGCACAAACCAGAGAGAGACGGAAATTAGACAACTTTTACAATCATTGTTTTTTGCTTTTACATTATTGGGCTTAATTGCTAAACATTGTTTATTTTCGGATTTTTCACTCATCGTGACCTTGTTGCCTTGCTCAAAGCATAACTAGAGCTACAGATATCAGATTTTGGTGATCTTGCTGTCCCTAGAAAGATAAGGAAGAGACCTACAATTTCAGGTTTCACAAGAATTGTCAAATGAGGCCAAAATGTAGTCTAAATTGGGTCCCGAGTTCTCTGGCACGGATAAGTGCGCAGTCCATGATGTTCATTCTCTTAAAAGTGACTAACTTACTCATCTTAAGCCTAATTAAGGCATACGATACATTGTTGGAAAGCTTATTCAGAGGCCCTTAATTTGGTCTAGGACTAGGTCAGGATTAATAAGCATAAATAGCAGTTTACAGCCGCACAAGCCAGAGAGAGACGGAAATTAGACAATTTCTACAATCATTGTTTTTCCTTTTACATTATTTGTCTTAATTGGGCTTAATTGCAAGACAATGTTAATTTTCAGATTTTTCACTCATCCTAACCTTGTTGCCTTGCGCAGAGCATGACTGGAGCTACTGATATCGGATTTCGGTGATCTTGCTGTCCATAGAAAGATAAGGAATAGACATACAATTTCAGGTTTCATAAGAATTGTCAAATTAGGCCAAAGACAAGGCTAAATTGGGTCCCGAGTTCTCTGACGCGGATTAGTACGCAGTCCATTATGTTCCTTCACTTAAATGGGCGTAATTTACTAATCTTAAGCCTAATTAAGGTACATGATACCTTGTTGCAAAGCTTATTCAGATGCCCTTAATTTGGTCTAGGGTTAGGTCAGTATTATTAAGCATAACTAGAAGTTTTCAGCCGCACAAACCAGAGAGAGAAGAAAATTATACAACTTTTATAGTCATTGTTTTTTTCCTTTACATTATTGGGCTTAATTGCTAAACATTGTTAATTTTCGGATTTTTCACTCATCCTACCTTGTTGCCTTGCCCAGATCATAACTAGAGCTACAGATATCGGATTTTAGTGATCTTGCTGTCCCTAGAAAGGTAAGGAAGAGACCTACAATTTCAGGTTTCACAAGAATTGTCAAATTAGGCCAAAATCAAGGCTAAATTGGGTCCCGAGTTCTCCAGGCGCGGATCGGTCGCGCATCCATGATGTTCCTTCACTTAAATGGGCCTAACTTACTCATATTAAGCCCAATTAAGGCATATGATACCCTATTGGAAAGCTTATTCAGAGGCCCTTAATTTGGTCTAGGGTTAGGTCAAGATTAATAAGCATAAATAGCAGTTTACAACCGAATAAGCCAGAGAGAGATGGAAATTGGACAACTTTTAATATCATTGTTTTTGCTTTTACATTATTGGGCTGAATTGGGCTTAATTGCTAAACATTGTTAATTTTTGGATTTTTCACTCATCCTGACCTTGTTGCCTTGCGCAGAGCATAACTAGAATTTTCTTGTTGTCCCTAGAAAGATATGGAAGAGACCTACAATTTCAGGTTTCACGAGAATTGTCAAATTAGACCAAAATCACGTCCAAATTGGGTCCCGAGTTCTCTCAGCGGATCGGATCAGTGCGCATGATGAGTGTGATTTCATCGCATATTTCATTATCATTTTGCTTACATTTTTCATATAGTTTAGGCATGATTAGTTTGTTTTTGGTTAGTTTTTACCTTGGAACGGGTAAGGCGGTTTTGTGGTGTTGTTTTGCAGAAATTAAGGAAATAATGCTTAAGATTAACCATGATGGAGCTTGGATGAAGATAGAGCTTGAAAAGTGAAGAAATGAACCAACCAGAGCCCATCATGGCCTAGCCGTGATGACCATCACGTCCATGATCAAGCAAAGCTGATAAAAAGAAGCCAAAAGTCAGAAGCTGTCACGGCCTAGCCGTGATGCCTATCAAGGCCGTGACAGACCAAGAAGTAAAGACGCGCCCAGGGCAGAACCCATCACGGCCTGGCCGTGATGGCCATCACGGCCGTGACGCACGAATGATCTATAAATAGAGCCACACTGAACAGAATGAGGGACTTTTACTAGAGACTTGGAAACCCTAAAGGGGGCTGACGACTGGGGAAGGCTGGAACCCTAAAAATGACGTTCTCTCTGCTCTTGGACTGAAATAAGATTGGAGGATTCTTCATGGAGTTTTCTTCATCTCTTCTCTCTTTCTCTTTTGTAGACTTTATCATGTGTAGCTAATTCCCCTGTTGTTGGGGTTAGATGTTTGCTTTTCTGAACTTGATTGTATTTTGGTTTGGTTTTAATGCAAGTTTCTAATTCTTTATGAATATTTGATTCCATGCTTAATGCTTTCCTTGGCTTGGCCATCCTTGGAATGATTTGTTGCTTTGATTGACAATTGAAAGATTGATGTTAAGGCATGCTCATGAATCAAATGCCAAGTAGTTCATGAATCTAGACATAGATCTTAGGGTGCTTGCAATCATATAAGTCTTGGCTCTTTATGCAAAGTATCATGTTAATCCACCTAAGACATTAGGGTTTAATTTGGGGTTTTAGGCTCATTCCACCTAAGACATTAGGATTTGAGTATTTCAAAAGGCTTGATTGTCATAATTGAATTAGGACTTGTGTTAGTAACCATTTCATTGCAATTAAGGGATGATTAGTGTAGTCTAATCCTGACTGTTAACCACATCTTTTTCTGCACTCCAAGTGTTTGATAAAAGTTCACAAAAAGACCAAAAATATTTTATTGCTTTTGTTGCTTTATTTTATGATTTGATCTATCTTCATAGTTTAGTCTAGA
Source organism: Sophora flavescens (assembly GCA_030762895.1). Classification (NCBI taxonomy): domain Eukaryota; kingdom Viridiplantae; phylum Streptophyta; class Magnoliopsida; order Fabales; family Fabaceae; genus Sophora; species Sophora flavescens. The sequence continues at coordinate 8,878,009 of JAUPTC010000011.1, read as the reverse complement.
TAGTTGTTTGACTTGTGAATTGGTAACTGGCAACTGATCCCTGAGGACGATATCCGATCTCACCACCGTATTACTTGCTTGCCACAAGGTATACTTTCCTAGGAAAAAAATCGTATCAAGTTTTTGGCGTCGTTGCCAGGGATCGGTTTTGCCAATATCATTAGTAACAAAGTAGACAACTACTTTAGACATTTTTTGTTTATATATATTTTTTTGTATATATTTGATTTTTTTTGAGTTACATTTGTGAAAGGTGGATTGCAAATCATGGAGACTTATCATTTTACAGCCTTGGATGGTGTAACAAAATATTCCTTTAGGCCTAATGTGGTCATGGGAGACTATGAGCTCTGGGGAAATCAATGCCCTCATGTACAAGCTTATAGTGTAATCATGAAGCATGAGGAGGAATGGGAATGGAATGAGCAAACACCTTTGAAGGTTGCTCTAGAACAATATTCCCAAGAGCTGTCCATCTCTGAGACCAAAATCAGAACCAACTGTGATAGTATCGAAGCTGTGATGCAAAATTTCAAAATGCAAGTTGAGGAAATTTGGAAACAGTTAGTACAAGAGTCACATGGAGCGCAAATTGAGTAAAATCTGGTTTTGGGGATGGATCAAAGTGTTGATGAAGTGGCATTGGAAGATGAGCCACAAGAAAAAGAACATGGCACGGAGAGCCAAGAGGATCTATATTTCACCATGCTTGCCAAGCATCCTGATATTGCTGCCTTGGACAAATATATTGGTTTGCATGCATGTGTGGATCCTACAAAATTGGCTCCAGAAGTAAAACCTCATGTGCTTCATGGAACATTTATGCACAAGAGAGGTCAAAAAGCCATTTGACCAAGGAGGAACCGAGGGAAGATTCATATTACTTCTGCAATTGCCACTCCACAAACCATGGGATCCGGGTGGAGGATCTCACATGATGAGCATCTCTTGGCCCTTATGCCACAGGCTATGGGATCCAGGTGGATGCTTCTTAATGAGTTAAGCTAGTGACGTTAAAGAAGCGCTTATTGGGAGGCAACGCAAGTTTTCTTTTCCTTTTTCCATTTGTTTTTGAATTTAACTCTTGAATAATTTGAGAAGATCAAGAGTAAATAATCATAAATTAATAGATTTTGTTAAGTGTTTTCAGGGAAAGAAGGAAGGAGAAGCAAAAGGGGCAAGGAGAAACAAAGTCAGTAACCATCGCGCCCAGGCCGTGACACTGGTCACGCCCGTGATGAGCTAACCAGGAAGACCAGAAAGGATCACGGCCCAGCCGTGATACCCATCACGGGTGTGATGAGAGATCCCTGAAGATCAGAGAGCATCACGGCCTAGCCGTGATGGAGGTCACGCCCGTGATACAATTTCCAACAATCTTTTGACTGGAATGTAAGCCAGAACCCGCTACCACCTCGGTGAGTTGTTCCATTTTTCTCCTCTCTCCTACTTGATTATTTACATTGGGGACAATGTAAGTTTTTAAGCTTGGGGTAGGGGTATTTTTTACATTTTTCATGTTGCATTCATATAGGCATAGTTTTGCATGATCACATGATTCGATTGCCCCTTGCTTAGATTATGCATCCAATTGTAAGAACTTACTGCCAATTAAATTGATATAATGAATTCTTGAACCCAATTTTTTTATTCTTGTGATAAGGCTACAAATAAAAATTCTTGAGACGATCTTTGATAGTTGATAATTAGCATGTGGTTCCATAGATTTGTGTTTCTCATTGATTTTTGAACTGCTAAATGTGAGCTTCTGATCCATAAAGGGGTACTCATTAAATCTACCCCATTATTTGTGATAGAGTGTTATTCCTCTTGGATTGTAATTCTATAGAACTTGACTTGAAACCATTTTGAAGCTTAAAAATTCTTTGAAAACATTTTTGAAAATGATTGAGGCACTAGGTATTTTTCCGGCCTTCTGAGCTTCGATTGACTAAATGCTACCCCTTAGTTACCCAATTTTGAGCCTACAGAAAAATAAAATACTTTTCTTGGTACCTTGAAATATATTGATGAATGATGCTCGATAGGAGACCTTCTAAAGTATTACAAAAAAGGGTAAAAAGGTAGTCGAAAAAGTATGGGATGAGAAAGTTGGAAAATATTTCTCTTGAGCTAAAAATCTCCCCTTCTCCAAACAAAAAGAAAAAAAAATTAGAAAAAGAAAGAAAAGAAAAAGAAAATATATATTGAGAAGGGGATGACAAAATAAAGTGAGAAATAAAAGAAAGAAAGAAAGAAAGAAAGGTGGAAAAATGAGTCAAAACCCAAAAAGGTATTTTAGAAGGTGTCATGTTTGCAATGATTGATATTTTTGTTAGCCTTCTTGAAATTTCCTTTCTTGATTTCCCCACCTAACGATTAATCCCATGGCCCCGGTACAACCAAAGTAAACGACCTCTTGATTCTGATATGTTTTCATTAATAAAGTAGATATTTGGTTAATAGTCGAGCTTATGGTAGAATTCATTCCTTGAGGAAATTGAGCGAAATGTAATATATCCCTAAACACTTGAGTGAGGTGAGAAAGAGTGCCCAAATAATTGAGAATATGAGTCTAGTAACCCTAAGCTTCTAATTGGACCTGAGATTTATTGTCTCTTGGTGAATTATTTGAAAATGCCTGTCACTTGGATTAGTTACTCGGGTTCTTGGTTCACTATCCATGCTCTGATTATTTATATCTTCTGGCCTTGGTTTTTGCTTGAGGACAAGCAAAGTCTTAAGCTTGGGGTGATTTGATGAGTGTGATTTCAACGCATATTTCAGTATCATTTTGCATGCACTTTTCATATAGTTTAGGCATGATTAGTTTGTTTTTGGTTAGTTTTTACCTTGGAACGGGTAAGGCGGTTTCGTGGTGTTGTTTTACAGAAATTAAGGAAATAATGCTTAAGATCAACCATGATGGAGCTTGGATGAAGATAGAGCTTGAAAAGTGAAGAAATGAACCAACCAGAGCCCATCACGACCTGGCCGTGATGACCATCACGACCATGATCAAGCAAAGTTGATAAAAAGAAGCCAAAAGTCAGAAGCTGTCATGACCTAGCCGCGATGCCTATGACGGCCGTGATGTACCAAGAAGTAAAGACGCGCCCAGGGCAGAACCCATCACGGCCTGGCCGTGATGGCCATCATTGCCGCGACGCGCGACTGATCTATAAATAGAGCCACACTTAACAGAATGAGGGACTTTTACCAGAGACTTGGAAACCCTAAAGGGAGCTGACTTACGGGAAGGCTGGAACCCTAAAAATGATGTTCTCTCTGCTCTTGGACTGAAAGAAGATTGGAGGATTCTTCATGGAGTTTTCTTCATCTCCTCTCTCTTTCTCTTTTGTAGACTTTATCATGTGTAGCTAATTCCCCTATTGTTGGGGTTAGATGTTTACTTTTCTGAACTTGATTGTATTTTGATTTGGTTTCAATGCAAGTTTCTAATTATTTATGAGTATTGGTTCCATGCTTAATGCTTTCCTTGGTTTGGCCATCCTTGGAATGATTTGTTGCTTTGATAGACAATTGAAAGATTGATGTTAAGGCATGCTCATGAATCAAATGCCAAGTAGTTCATGAATCTAGACATAGATCTTGGGGTGCTTGCAATCTTATAAGTCTTGGCTCTTTATGCAAAGTCTCATGTTAATCTACCTAAGACATTAGGGTTTAATTTGGGGTTTTAGGCTCATTCCACCTAAGACAGTAGGGTTTGAGTATTTCCAAAGGCTTGATTGTTATAATTGAATTAGGACTTGTGTTAGTAATCATTTCATTGCAATTAAGGGATGATTAGTGTAGTTTAATCCTGACTGTTGACCACATCTTTTTCTGCACTCCAAGTGTTTGATAAAAGTTCACAAAAAGGCCAAAAATATTTTATTGCTTTTGTTGCTTTATTTTATTATTTGATCTCTCTTCATAGTTTAGTCTAGATAGTTGTTTGACTTGTGAATTGGTAATTGGAAACTGATCCCTGAGGACGATATCCGGTCTCACCACCGTATTATTTGCTTGCGACAAGGTATACTTGCCTGGAAAAAAAATCGTATCAGCACAGTCAATGATGTTCCTTCACTTAAATGGGCCTAACTTACACATGTTAAGCCCAATTAAGGCATATGATACCTTGTTGGAAAGCTTATTCAGAGGCCCTTAATTTGGTCTAGGGTTAGGTCAAGATTAATAAGCATAAATAGCAGTTTACAGCCGCACAAGCCAGAGAGAGACAGAAATTAGACAACTTTTACAACCATTGTTTTTGCTTATACATTATTGGGCTTAATTGCTAACCATTGTTAATTTTTGGATTTTTCACTCATCCTGAGTTTGTTGCCTTGTGCGGAGCATAACTAGAGCTACAGATAACGGATTTTAGTGATCTTGCTGTCCCTAGAAAGGTAAGGAAGTGACCTACAATTTCAGATTTCCAAGAATTGTCAAATAAGGACAAAATCAAGGCTAAATTGGGTCCCGAGTTCTCTGGCGTGGTTCAGTGCACAGTCCATGATGTTCCTTCACTTAAATGGGCCTAACTTACTCATCTTAAGCCCAATTAAGGCGTATGATACCTTGTTGGAAAGCTTATTTAGAGGCCCTTAATTTGATCTAGGGTTAGGTCAGGATTAACAAGCATAAATAGTAGTTTACAGCCGCACAAGCCAGAGAGACAGAAATTAGACAACTTTTACAATCATTGTTTTTGTTTATACATTATTGGGCTTAATTGGGCTTAATTGTTAAACATTGTTAATTTTTAGATTTTTCACTCATCGTGACCTTGTTGCCTTGCGCAGAGCATAACTGGAGCTACAAATATCTGATTTTGGTGATCTTGCTGTCTCTAGAAAGATAAGGAAGAGGCCTATAATTTCAGGTTTCGCAAGAATTGTCAAATTTGGCCAAAATAAAGGCTAGATTGGGTCCTGAGTTCTCTGGCTCAGATCAGTGTGTATTCCATGATGTTCCTTCACTTAAATGGGCCTAACTTACTCATCTTAAGCTTTATTAAGGCATATGATATCTTGTTGGAAAGCTTATTCAGAGGCCCTTAATTTGTTCTAGGGTTAGGATAAGATTAATAAGCATAAATAGCAGTTTAATGTCGCACAAGCTCTAGAAAGACGAAAATTAGACAACTTTTACAATCATTGTTTTTTCTTTTACATTATTGGGCTTAATTGGGCTTAATTGCTAAACATTATTAATTTTCGAATTTTTCACTCATCCTGACCTTGTTGCCTTGCGCAGATCATAACTAGAGCTACATATATCGGATTTTGGTGATCTTCCTGACCCAAGAAAGATAAGGAAGAGACCTACAATTTCAGGTTTCACAAGAATTGTCAAATTATGCAAAAATCAAGGCTAAATTGGGTCCCAGGTTCTCTGGCGTGGATCAGTCTGCAGTACATGTTGTTCCTTCACTTAAATGGGTCTAACTTACTCATCTGAAGCTCAATTAAGGCATATGATACTTTGATGGAAAGCTTATTCAGAGTCCCTTAATTTGGTCTAGTGTTAGGTCATGATTAATAAGCATAAATAGCAGTTTACAACCACACAAGCCAGAGAGAGACGGAAATAAGACAACTTTTACAATCATTGTTTTTTGCTTTTACATTATTGGGCTTAATTGCTAAACATTGTTTATTTTCAGATTTTTCACTCATCCTGACCTTGTTGTCTTGCACAGAGCATAACTAGAGCTACAGATATCGAATTTTGGTGACCTTGCTGTCCCTAGAAAGATAAGGAAGAGACCTACAATTTCAGGTTTTACAAGAATTGTCAAATTAGGCCAAAATCAAGGCTAAATTGGGTTCCGAGTTCTCTGGTGCGGATCAGTGCGCAGTCCATGATGTTCCTTCACTTAAATGGGCCTAACTCACTCATCTTAAGCCCAATTAAGGCATATGACACCTTGTTGAAAGCTTATTCAGAGTCTCTTAATTTGGTCTAGGGTTTGGTCAGGATTAATAAGCATAAATAGCAGTTTACAGCCGCACAAGCCAGAGAGAGACGGAAATTAGATAACTTTTACAATCGTTGCTTTTTGCTTTTACATTATTGGGCTTAATTGCTAAACATTGTTAATTTTCGGATATTTCACTATTCCTGAC
>JAUPTC010000011.1:8831204-8871369 GCA_030762895.1 Sophora flavescens | reverse complement strand
TAATACTGACCTAACCCTAGACCAAATTAAGGGCATCTGAATAAGCTTTGCAACAAGGTATCATGTACCTTAATTAGGCTTAAGATTAGTAAATTACGCCCATTTAAGTGAAGGAACATAATGGACTGCGTACTAATCCGCGTCAGAGAACTCGGGACCCAATTTAGCCTTGTCTTTGGCCTAATTTGACAATTCTTATGAAACCTGAAATTGTAGGTCTCTTCCTTATCTTTCTATGGACAACAAGATCACCGAAATCCGATATCAGTAGCTCCAGTCATGCTCTGCGCAAGGCAACAAGGTTAGGATGAGTGAAAAATCTGAAAATTAACAATGTCTTGCAATTAAGCCCAATTAAGACAAATAATGTAAAAGGAAAAACAATGATTGTAGAAATTGTCTAATTTCCGTCTCTCTCTGGCTTGTGCGGCTATAAACTGCTATTTATGCTTATTAATCCTGACCTAGTCCTAGACCAAATTAAGGGCCTCTGAATAAGCTTTCCAACAATGTATCGTATGCCTTAATTAGGCTTAAGATGAGTAAGTTAGTCCCATTTAAGAGAATGAACATCATGGACTGCGCACTTATCCGTGCCAGAGAACTCGGGACCCAATTTAGACTACATTTTGGCCCCATTTGACAATTCTTGTGCAACCTGAAATTGTAGGTCTCTTCCTTTTCTTTCTAGGGACAGCAAGATCACCAAAATCCGATATCTGTAGCTCTAGTTATGCTTTGCGCAAGGCAACAAGGTCACGATGAGTGAAAAATCCGAAAATAAACAATGTTTAGCAATTAAGCCCAATAATGTAAAAGCAAAAAACAATGATTGTAAAAGTTGTCTAATTTCCGTCTCTCTCTGGTTTGTGCTAGTGTAAACTGCTATTTATTCTTATTAATCCTGACCTAACCCTAGACCAAATTAAGGGCCTCTAAATAAGCTTTCCAACAAGTTATCATATGCCTTAATTGGGATTAAGATTAGTAAGTTAGGCCCATTTAAGTGAAGGAACATCTTGGACCGCGCACTGATCCGTGTCAGAGAGCTCGGGACCCAATTTAGCCTGGATTTTTGCCTCATTTGACAATTCTTGTGAAACCGGAAATTGTAGGTCTCTTCCTTATCTTTCTAGGGACAGAAATATCACCAAAATCCGATATCTGTAGCTCTAGTTATGCTCTGCGCAAGGAAACAAGGTCAGGATGGGTGAAAAATCGGAAAATTAACAATGTTTAGCAATTAAGCCCAATTATGCCAAATAATGTAAAAGCAAAAATAATGATTGCAAAAGTTGTCTAATTTCCGTCTCTCTCTGGCTTGTGCGCTGTAAACTGGTAGTTATGCTTATTAATCTTGACCTAACTCTTGACCTAATTTAGGGCCTCTGAATAAGCTTTCCAACAAGGTATCATATGCTTTAATTGGGCTTAAGATGAGTAAGTTAGGCCCATTTAAGTGAAGGAACATCATGGACTGTGTATTGATCCGCGCCAGAGAACTCGAGACCCAATTTAGCCTTGATTTTGGCCTAATTTGACAATTCTAATGAAAAATGAAATTGTAGGTCTCTTCCTTATCATTCTAGTGACAGCAAGATCATGAAAATCCGATATCTGTAGCTCAAGTTATTCTTTGAGCAAGGCAACAAGGTCAGGATGAGTGAAAAATCCGAAAATTAACAATGTTTTGGAATTAACCCCAATTAAGCCCAATAAAGTAAAAGAAAAAAAATGATTGTAAAAGTTGTCTAATTTCAGTCTCTCTCTGACTTGTGCGGCTATAAACTGCTATTTATGCTTATTAATCCTGACCTAACCCTTGACCAGATTAAGGGCCTCTAAATAAGCTTTCCAAAAAGTTATTATATGCCTTAATTGGGCTTAAGATGAGTAAGTTAGGCCCATTTACGTGAAGGAATATGATGGACTGCACACTGATCCGCGCCAGAGAATTATGGACACAATTTAGCCTTAAATTTGGCCTAATTTGACAATTCTCGTGAAACTTGAAATTGTAGGTCTCTTCCTTATCTTTCTAGGGACAACAAGAAAATTCTAGTTATGCTCTGCGCAAGGCAACAAGGTCAGGATGAGTGAAAAATCCGAAAATTAACAATGTTTTGCAAATAAGCCCACTTAAGCCCAATAATGTAAAAACAAAAACAATGATTGTAAAAGTCGTCTAATTTACGTCTCTCTTAGGCTTGTTCGGTTGTAAACAACTATTTATTCTTACTAATCCTAACCCAACCCTACACCAAATTAAGGGCCTCTGAATTAGTTTTCCAACAGGGCATCGTATGCCTTAATTGGGCTTAAGATGAGTAAGTTAGGCCCATTTAAGTGAAGGAACATCATGGACAGCACACTGATCCATTCCTGTGAACTTGGGACCCATTTTAGCCTTGATTTTGGCCTAATTTGACAATTCTTGTGAAACCTGAAATTGTAGGTCTCTTCCTTATCTTTCTAGGGAGAGCAAGATCACCAAAATCCGATATCCGTAGCTCAAGTTATGCTCCGCGTAAGGCAACAAGGTCAGGATGAGTGAAAAATCCAAAAATTAACAATGTTCCACAATTAAGCCCAATAATGTAAAAGCAAAAAACAATGACAGTAAAAGTTGTCTAATTTCCGTCTCTCTCGGGCTTGTGCGGCTATAAACTGCTAGTTATGCTTATTAATCCTGACCTAACCATTGACCAAATTAAGGACCTCTGAATAAGCTTTGCAACAAGGTATCATATGCCTTAATTAGGCTTAAATTTGGAGTAAGTTAGGCCAATTTAAGTGAAGGAACATCATTGACTGCCCACTGATCCGCGCCAGAGAACTCGGGCTTGTCTTTAGCCATGATTTTGGCCTAATTTGGCAATTTTTGTGACACTTGAAATTGTAGGCCTCTTCCTTATCTTTCTAGGGACAGCAAGATCAACAAAATCCGATATCTGTAGCTCAAGTTATGCTCTGCGCAAGGCAAGAATGTCAGGATTAGTGAAAAATCCGAAAATTAACAACGTTTAGCAATTAAGCCCAATAATGTAAAAGCAAAAAGCAACAATTGTAAAAGTTGTCTAATTTCCGTCTCTCTCTCTGTCTTGTACGGTACTGTAAACTACTATTTATGCTTATTAATCCTGACCAAACCCTAGACCAAATTAAGGGACTCTGACTAAGCTTTCAACAAGGTATCATATGCCTTAATTGGGCTTAAGATGAGTGAGTTAGGACCATTTAAGTGTAGGAACATCATGGACTGCGCACTAATCCTTACCAGAGAACTCGGGACCCAATTTAGCCTTGATTTTGGCCTAATTTGACAATTCTTGTGAAATCTGAAATTGTTGGTCTCTTTCTTATCTTTCTATGGACAGACAAGATCACCAAAATCCGATATCTGTAGATCTAGTTATGCTCTGCACAAGGCAACAAGGTCAGGATGAGTCAAAAATTCGAAAATTGACAATGTCTAGCAATTAAGCCCAATTAAACCAAATAATACAAAAGCAAAAATAATGATTGTAGAAATTGTCTAATTTTCGTCTCTCTCTGGCTTGTGCGGCTGTAACCTGCTATTTATGCTTATTAATCCTGACCTAACACTAGACCAAATTAAGGGACTCTGAATAAGCTTTCCAACAAGGTATGATATGCCTTAATTGGGCTTAAGATGAGTAAGTTAGGCCCATTTAAGTGAAGGAACATCATGGATCTGCGACCGATCCGCACTGAGAGAACTCGGGACCGAATTTAGTCTTGATTTTGGCCTAATTTGACAATTTTTGTATAGCCTGAAATTGTAGGTCTCTTCCTTATCTTTCTAGGGACAAGCAAGATCACCAAAATCCGATATCTGTAGCTCTAGTTATGCTCTGTGCAAGACAACAAGGTCAGGATGAGTGAAAAATCCGAAAATTAACAATGTTTTGCAAATAAGCCCACTTAAGCCCAATAATGTAAAAACAAAAACAATGATTGTAAAAGTCGTCTAATTTACGTCTCTCTTAGGCTTGTTCGGTTGTAAACAACTATTTATTCTTACTAATCCTAACCCAACCCTACACCAAATTAAGGGCCCTCGAATTAGTTTTCCAACGGGCATCGTATGCCTTAATTGGGCTTAAGATGAGTAAGTTAGGCCCATTTAAGTGAAGGAACATCATGGACAGCACACTGATCCATTCCTGTGAACTTGGGACCCATTTTAGCCTTGATTTTGGCCTAATTTGACAATTCTTGTGAAACCTGAAATTGTAGGTCTCTTCCTTATCTTTCTAGGGAGAGCAAGATCACCAAAATCCGATATCCGTAGCTCAAGTTATCCTCCGCGTAAGGAAACAAGGACAGGATGAGTGAAAAATCCAAAAATTAACAATGTTCAGCAATTAAGCACAATAATGTAAAATAAAAAAACAATGACGGTAAAATTTGACTAATTTCCGTCTCTCTCGGGCTTGTGCGGCTATAAACTGCTAGTTATGCTTATTAATCCTGACCTAACCATTGACCAAATTAAGGACCTCTGAATAAGCTTTGCAACAAGGTATCATATGCCTTAATTAGGCTTAAGCTGAGTAAGTTAGGCCAATTTAAGTGAAGGAACATCATTGACTGCCCTTGATCCGCGCGAGAGAACTCGGGCTTGTCTTTAGCCATGATTTTGGCCTAATTTGGCAATTTTTGTGACACTTGAAATTGTAGGCCTCTTCCTTATCTTTCTAGGGACAGCAAGATCAACAAAATCCGATATCTGTAGCTCAAGTTATGCTCTGCGCAAGGCAAGAATGTCAGGATTAGTGAAAAATCCGAAAATTAACAACGTTTAGCAATTAAGCCCAATAATGTAAAAGCAAAAAGCAACAATTGTAAAAGTTGTCTAATTTCCGTCTCTCTCTGTCTTGTACGGCTGTAAACTACTATTTATGCTTATTAATCCTGACCAAACCCTAGACCAAATTAAGGGACTCTGACTAAGCTTTCAACAAGGTATCATATGCCTTAATTGGGCTTAAGATGAGTGAGTTAGGACCATTTAAGTGTAGGAACATCATGGACTGCGCACTAATCCTTACCAGAGAACTCGGGACCCAATTTAGCCTTGATTTTGGCCTAATTTGACAATTCTTGTGAAATCTGAAATTGTTGGTCTCTTTCTTATCTTTCTATGGACAGCAAGATCACCAAAATCCGATATCTGTAGATCTAGTTATGCTCTGCACAAGGCAACAAGGTCAGGATGAGTCAAAAATTCGAAAATTGACAATGTCTAGCAATTAAGCCCAATTAAACCAAATAATACAAAAGCAAAAATAATGATTGTAGAAATTGTCTAATTTTCGTCTCTCTCTGGCTTGTGCGGCTGTAACCTGCTATTTATGCTTATTAATCCTGACCTAACACTAGACCAAATTAAGGGACTCTGAATAAGCTTTCCAACAAGGTATGATATGCCTTAATTGGGCTTAAGATGAGTAAGTTAGGCCCATTTAAGTGAAGGAACATCATGGACTGCGCACTGATCCGCACCAGAGAACTCGGGACCGAATTTAGTCTTGATTTTGGCCTAATTTGACAATTTTTGTATAGCCTGAAATTGTAGGTCTCTTCCTTATCTTTCTAGGGACAGCAAGATCACCAAAATCCGATATCTGTAGCTCTAGTTATGCTCTGTGCAAGACAACAAGGTCAGGATGAGTGAAAAATCCGAAAATTAACAATGTTTTGCAAATAAGCCCACTTAAGCCCAATAATGTAAAAACAAAAACAATGATTGTAAAAGTCGTCTAATTTACGTCTCTCTTAGGCTTGTTCGGTTGTAAACAACTATTTATTCTTACTAATCCTAACCCAACCCTACACCAAATTAAGGGCCTCTGAATTAGTTTTCCAACAGGGCATCGTATGCCTTAATTGGGCTTAAGATGAGTAAGTTAGGCCCATTTAAGTGAAGGAACATCATGGACAGCACACTGATCCATTCCTGTGAACTTGGGACCCATTTTAGCCTTGATTTTGGCCTAATTTGACAATTCTTGTGAAACCTGAAATTGTAGGTCTCTTCCTTATCTTTCTAGGGAGAGCAAGATCACCAAAATCCGATATCCGTAGCTCAAGTTATGCTCCGCGTAAGGCAACAAGGTCAGGATGAGTGAAAAATCCAAAAATTAACAATGTTCAGCAATTAAGCCCAATAATGTAAAAGCAAAAAACAATGACAGTAAAAGTTGTCTAATTTCCGTCTCTCTCGGGCTTGTGCGGCTATAAACTGCTAGTTATGCTTATTAATCCTGACCTAACCATTGACCAAATTAAGGACCTCTGAATAAGCTTTGCAACAAGGTATCATATGCCTTAATTAGGCTTAAGCTGAGTAAGTTAGGCCAATTTAAGTGAAGGAACGTCATTGACTGCCCACTGATCCGCGCCAGAGAACTCGGGCTTGTCTTTAGCCATGATTTTGGCCTAATTTGGCAATTTTTGTGACACTTGAAATTGTAGGCCTCTTCCTTATCTTTCTAGGGACAGCAAGATCAACAAAATCCGATATCTGTAGCTCAAGTTATGCTCTGCGCAAGGCAAGAATGTCAGGATTAGTGAAAAATCCGAAAATTAACAACGTTTAGCAATTAAGCCCAATAATGTAAAAGCAAAAAGCAACAATTGTAAAAGTTGTCTAATTTCCGTCTCTCTCTCTGTCTTGTACGGCTGTAAACTACTATTTATGCTTATTAATCCTGACCAAACCCTAGACCATATTACGGGACTCTGACTAAGCTTTCAACAAGGTATCATATGCCTTAATTGGGCTTATGTTGAGTGAGTTAGGACCATTTTAGTGTAGGAACATCATGGACTGCGCACTAATCCTTACCCGGAGAACTCGGGACCCAATTTAGCCTTGATTTTGGCCTAATTTGACAATTCTTGTGAAATCTGAAATTGTTGGTCTCTTTCTTATCTTTCTATGGACAGCAAGATCACCAAAATCCGATATCTGTAGATCTAGTTATGCTCTGCACAAGGCAACAAGGTCAGGATGAGTCAAAAATTCGAAAATTGACAATGTCTAGCAATTAAGCCCAATTAAACCAAATAATACAAAAGCAAAAATAATGATTGTAGAAATTGTCTAATTTTCGTCTCTCTCTGGCTTGTGCGGCTGTAACCTGCTATTTATGCTTATTAATCCTGACCTAACACTAGACCAAATTAAGGGACTCTGAATAAGCTTTCCAACAAGGTATGATATGCCTTAATTGGGCTTAAGATGAGTAAGTTAGGCCCATTTAAGTGAAGGAACATCATGGATGCATGATCGATCCGCACCGAGAGAACTCGGGACCGAATTTAGTCTTGATTTTGGCCTAATTTGACAATTTTTGTATAGCCTGAAATTGTAGGTCTCTTCCTTATCTTTCTAGGGACAGCAAGATCACCAAAATCCGATATCTGTAGCTCTAGTTATGCTCTGTGCAAGACAACAAGGTCAGGATGAGTGAAAAATCCGAAAATTAACAATGTTTTGCAAATAAGCCCACTTAAGCCCAATAATGTAAAAACAAAAACAATGATTGTAAAAGTCGTCTAATTTACGTCTCTCTTAGGCTTGTTCGGTTGTAAACAACTATTTATTCTTACTAATCCTAACCCAACCCTACACCAAATTAAGGGCCTCTGAATTAGTTTTCCAACAGGGCATCGTATGCCTTAATTGGGCTTAAGATGAGTAAGTTAGGCCCATTTAAGTGAAGGAACATCATGGACAGCACACCGATCCATTCCTGTGAACTTGGGACCCATTTTAGCCTTGATTTTGGCCTAATTTGACAATTCTTGTGAAACCTGAAATTGTAGGTCTCTTCCTTATCTTTCTAGGGAGAGCAAGATCACCAAAATCCGATATCCGTAGCTCAAGTTATGCTCCGCGTAAGGCAACAAGGTCAGGATGAGTGAAAAATCCAAAAATTAACAATGTTCAGCAATTAAGCCCAATAATGTAAAAGCAAAAAACAATGACAGTAAAAGTTGTCTAATTTCCGTCTCTCTCGGGCTTGTGCGGCTATAAACTGCTAGTTATGCTTATTAATCCTGACCTAACCATTGACCAAATTAAGGACCTCTGAATAAGCTTTGCAACAAGGTATCATATGCCTTAATTAGGCTTAAGCTGAGTAAGTTAGGCCAATTTAAGTGAAGGAACATCATTGACTGCCCACTGATCCGCGCCAGAGAACTCGGGCTTGTCTTTAGCCATGATTTTGGCCTAATTTGGCAATTTTTGTGACACTTGAAATTGTAGGCCTCTTCCTTATCTTTCTAGGGACAGCAAGATCAACAAAATCCGATATCTGTAGCTCAAGTTATGCTCTGCGCAAGGCAAGAATGTCAGGATTAGTGAAAAATCCGAAAATTAACAACGTTTAGCAATTAAGCCCAATAATGTAAAAGCAAAAAGCAACAATTGTAAAAGTTGTCTAATTTCCGTCTCTCTCTGTCTTGTACGGCTGTAAACTACTATTTATGCTTATTAATCCTGACCAAACCCTAGACCAAATTAAGGGACTCTGACTAAGCTTTCAACAAGGTATCATATGCCTTAATTGGGCTTAAGATGAGTGAGTTAGGACCATTTAAGTGTAGGAACATCATGGACTGCGCACTAATCCTTACCAGAGAACTCGGGACCCAATTTAGCCTTGATTTTGGCCTAATTTGACAATTCTTGTGAAATCTGAAATTGTTGGTCTCTTTCTTATCTTTCTATGGACAGCAAGATCACCAAAATCCGATATCTGTAGATCTAGTTATGCTCTGCACAAGGCAACAAGGTCAGGATGAGTCAAAAATTCGAAAATTGACAATGTCTAGCAATTAAGCCCAATTAAACCAAATAATACAAAAGCAAAAATAATGATTGTAGAAATTGTCTAATTTTCGTCTCTCTCTGGCTTGTGCGGCTGTAACCTGCTATTTATGCTTATTAATCCCTGACCTAACACTAGACCAAATTAAGGGACTCTGAATAAGCTTTCCAACAAGGTATGATATGCCTTAATTGGGCTTAAGATGAGTAAGTTAGGCCCATTTAAGTGAAGGAACATCATGGACTGCGCACTGATCCGCACCAGAGAACTCGGGACCGAATTTAGTCTTGATTTTGGCCTAATTTGACAATTTTTGTATAGCCTGAAATTGTAGGTCTCTTCCTTATCTTTCTAGGGACAGCAAGATCACCAAAATCCGATATCTGTAGCTCTAGTTATGCTCTGTGCAAGACAACAAGGTCAGGATGAGTGAAAAATCCGAAAATTAACAATGTTTTGCAAATAAGCCCACTTAAGCCCAATAATGTAAAAACAAAAACAATGATTGTAAAAGTCGTCTAATTTACGTCTCTCTTAGGCTTGTTCGGTTGTAAACAACTATTTATTCTTACTAATCCTAACCCAACCCTACACCAAATTAAGGGCCTCTGAATTAGTTTTCCAACAGGGCATCGTATGCCTTAATTGGGCTTAAGATGAGTAAGTTAGGCCCATTTAAGTGAAGGAACATCATGGACAGCACACTGATCCATTCCTGTGAACTTGGGACCCATTTTAGCCTTGATTTTGGCCTAATTTGACAATTCTTGTGAAACCTGAAATTGTAGGTCTCTTCCTTATCTTTCTAGGGAGAGCAAGATCACCAAAATCCGATATCCGTAGCTCAAGTTATGCTCCGCGTAAGGCAACAAGGTCAGGATGAGTGAAAAATCCAAAAATTAACAATGTTCAGCAATTAAGCCCAATAATGTAAAAGCAAAAAACAATGACAGTAAAAAGTTGTCTAATTTCCGTCTCGCACGGGCTTGTGAGGCTATAAACTGCTAGTTATGCTTATTAATCCTGACCTAACCATTGACCAAATTAAGGACCTCTGAATAAGCTTTGCAACAAGGTATCATATGCCTTAATTAGGCTTAAGCTGAGTAAGTTAGGCCAATTTAAGTGAAGGAACGTCATTGACTGCCCACTGATCCGCGCCAGAGAACTCGGGCTTGTCTTTAGCCATGATTTTGGCCTAATTTGGCAATTTTTGTGACACTTGAAATTGTAGGCCTCTTCCTTATCTTTCTAGGGACAGCAAGATCAACAAAATCCGATATCTGTAGCTCAAGTTATGCTCTGCGCAAGGCAAGAATGTCAGGATTAGTGAAAAATCCGAAAATTAACAACGTTTAGCAATTAAGCCCAATAATGTAAAAGCAAAAAGCAACAATTGTAAAAGTTGTCTAATTTCCGTCTCTCTCTGTCTTGTACGGCTGTAAACTACTATTTATGCTTATTAATCCTGACCAAACCCTAGACCAAATTAAGGGACTCTGACTAAGCTTTCAACAAGGTATCATATGCCTTAATTGGGCTTAAGATGAGTGAGTTAGGACCATTTAAGTGTAGGAACATCATGGACTGCGCACTAATCCTTACCAGAGAACTCGGGACCCAATTTAGCCTTGATTTTGGCCTAATTTGACAATTCTTGTGAAATCTGAAATTGTTGGTCTCTTTCTTATCTTTCTATGGACAGCAAGATCACCAAAATCCGATATCTGTAGATCTAGTTATGCTCTGCACAAGGCAACAAGGTCAGGATGAGTCAAAAATTCGAAAATTGACAATGTCTAGCAATTAAGCCCAATTAAACCAAATAATACAAAAGCAAAAATAATGATTGTAGAAATTGTCTAATTTTCGTCTCTCTCTCTGGCTTGTGCGGCTGTAACCTGCTATTTATGCTTATTAATCCTGACCTAACACTAGACCAAATTAAGGGACTCTGAATAAGCTTTCCAACAAGGTATGATATGCCTTAATTGGGCTTAAGATGAGTAAGTTAGGCCCATTTAAGTGAAGGAACATCATGGATCTGCAGACTGATCCGCACCAGAGAACTCGGGACCGAATTTAGTCTTGATTTTGGCCTAATTTGACAATTTTTGTATAGCCTGAAATTGTAGGTCTCTTCCTTATCTTTCTAGGGACAGCAAGATCACCAAAATCCGATATCTGTAGCTCTAGTTATGCTCTGTGCAAGACAACAAGGTCAGGATGAGTGAAAAATCCGAAAATTAACAATGTTTTGCAAATAAGCCCACTTAAGCCCAATAATGTAAAAACAAAAACAATGATTGTAAAAGTCGTCTAATTTACGTCTCTCTTAGGCTTGTTCGGTTGTAAACAACTATTTATTCTTACTAATCCTAACCCAACCCTACACCAAATTAAGGGCCTCTGAATTAGTTTTCCAACAGGGCATCGTATGCCTTAATTGGGCTTAAGATGAGTAAGTTAGGCCCATTTAAGTGAAGGAACATCATGGACAGCACACTGATCCATTCCTGTGAACTTGGGACCCATTTTAGCCTTGATTTTGGCCTAATTTGACAATTCTTGTGAAACCTGAAATTGTAGGTCTCTTCCTTATCTTTCTAGGGAGAGCAAGATCACCAAAATCCGATATCCGTAGCTCAAGTTATGCTCCGCGTAAGGCAACAAGGTCAGGATGAGTGAAAAATCCAAAAATTAACAATGTTCAGCAATTAAGCCCAATAATGTAAAAGCAAAAAACAATGACAGTAAAAGTTGTCTAATTTCCGTCTCTCTCGGGCTTGTGCGGCTATAAACTGCTAGTTATGCTTATTAATCCTGACCTAACCATTGACCAAATTAAGGACCTCTGAATAAGCTTTGCAACAAGGTATCATATGCCTTAATTAGGCTTAAGCTGAGTAAGTTAGGCCAATTTAAGTGAAGGAACATCATTGACTGCCCACTGATCCGCGCCAGAGAACTCGGGCTTGTCTTTAGCCATGATTTTGGCCTAATTTGGCAATTTTTGTGACACTTGAAATTGTAGGCCTCTTCCTTATCTTTCTAGGGACAGCAAGATCAACAAAATCCGATATCTGTAGCTCAAGTTATGCTCTGCGCAAGGCAAGAATGTCAGGATTAGTGAAAAATCCGAAAATTAACAACGTTTAGCAATTAAGCCCAATAATGTAAAAGCAAAAAGCAACAATTGTAAAAGTTGTCTAATTTCCGTCTCTCTGTCTTGTACGGCTGTAAACTGCTATTTATGCTTATTAATCCTGACCATACCCTAGACCAAATTAAGGGACTCTGACTAAGCTTTCAACAAGGTATCATATGCCTTAATTGGGCTTAAGATGAGTGAGTTAGGACCATTTAAGTGTAGGAACATCATGGACTGCGCACTAATCCTTACCAGAGAACTCGGGACCCAATTTAGCCTTGATTTTGGCCTAATTTGACAATTCTTGTGAAATCTGAAATTGTTGGTCTCTTTCTTATCTTTCTATGGACAGCAAGATCACCAAAATCCGATATCTGTAGATCTAGTTATGCTCTGCACAAGGCAACAAGGTCAGGATGAGTCAAAAATTCGAAAATTGACAATGTCTAGCAATTAAGCCCAATTAAACCAAATAATACAAAAGCAAAAATAATGATTGTAGAAATTGTCTAATTTTCGTCTCTCTCTGGCTTGTGCGGCTGTAACCTGCTATTTATGCTTATTAATCCTGACCTAACACTAGACCAAATTAAGGGACTCTGAATAAGCTTTCCAACAAGGTATGATATGCCTTAATTGGGCTTAAGATGAGTAAGTTAGGCCCATTTAAGTGAAGGAACATCATGGACTGCGCACTGATCCGCACCAGAGAACTCGGGACCGAATTTAGTCTTGATTTTGGCCTAATTTGACAATTTTTGTATAGCCTGAAATTGTAGGTATCTTCCTTATCTTTCTAGGGACAGCAAGATCACCAAAATCCGATATCAGTAGCTCCAGTTATGCTCTGCGTAAGGTAACAAGGTCAGGATGAGTGAAAAATCCGAAAATTAACAATGTTTAGCAATTAAGCCCAATTAAGCCCAATAAAGTAAAAGCAAAAACAATGATTGTAAAAGATGTCTAATTTCCGTCTCTCTCTTATTTGTGCGGCTGTAAACTGCTGTTTATGCTTATTAATCCTGACCTAACCCTAGACCAAATTAAGGTCCTCTGAATAAGCTTTCCAACAAGGTATCATATGCCTTAATTGGGCTTAAGATGAGTAAGTTAGGCCCATTTAAGTGAAGGAACATCATGGACTGCGCACTGATCCGCACCAGAGAACTCGGGACCGAATTTAGTCTTGATTTTGGCCTAATTTGACAATTTTTGTATAGCCTGAAATTGTAGGTCTATTCCTTATCTTTCTAGGGACAGCAAGATCACCAAAATCCGATATCTGTAGCTCTAGTTATGCTCTGTGCAAGACAACAAGGTCAGGATGAGTGAAAAATCCGAAAATAAACAATGTTTAGCAATTAAGCCCAATAATGTAACATCAAAAAACAATGATTGTAAAAGTTGTCTAATTTCCGTCTCTCTCTGGCTTGTGCGACTGTAAACTGCTATTTATGCTTATTAATCCTGACCTAACACTAGACAAAATTAAGGGACTCTAAATAAGCTTTCCAACAAGGTATCATACGCCTTAATTGGGCTTAAGATGAGTAAGTTAGGCCCATTTAAGTGAAGGAACATCAAGGACTGCACACCGATCCACGTCAGAGAACTCGGGACCCAATTTAACCTTGATTTGGGCCTAATTTGACAATTCTTGTGAAACCGGAAATTGTAGGTCTCTTCCTTATCATTCTAGGGACAGCAAGATCACCAAAATCCGATATCAGTAGCTCCAGTTATGCTCTGCGTAAGGTAACAAGGTCAGGATGAGTGAAAAATCCGAAAATTAACAATGTTTAGCAATTAAGCCCAATTAAGCCCAATAAAGTAAAAGCAAAAACAATGATTGTAAAAGATGTCTAATTTCCGTCTCTCTCTTATTTGTGCGGCTGTAAACTGCTATTTATGCTTATTAATCCTGACCTAACCCTAGACCAAATTAAGGTCCTCTGAATAAGCTTTCCAACAAGGTATCATATGCCTTAATTGGGCTTAAGATGAGTAAGTTAGGCCCATTTAAGTGAAGGAACATCATGGACTGCGCACTGATCCGCACCAGAGAACTCGGGACCGAATTTAGTCTTGATTTTGGCCTAATTTGACAATTTTTGTATAGCCTGAAATTGTAGGTCTCTTCCTTATCTTTCTAGGGACAGCAAGATCACCAAAATCCGATATCTGTAGCTCTAGTTATGCTCTGTGCAAGACAACAAGGTCAGGATGAGTGAAAAATCCGAAAATAAACAATGTTTAGCAATTAAGCCCAATAATGTAAAATCAAAAAACAATGATTGTAAAAGTTGTCTAATTTCCGTCTCTCTCTGGCTTGTGCGACTGTAAACTGCTATTTATGCTTATTAATCCTGACCTAACACTAGACAAAATTAAGGGACTCTAAATAAGCTTTCCAACAAGGTATCATACGCCTTAATTGGGCTTAAGATGAGTAAGTTAGGCCCATTTAAGTGAAGGAACATCAAGGACTGCACACCGATCCACGTCAGAGAACTCGGGACCCAATTTAACCTTGATTTGGGCCTAATTTGACAATTCTTGTGAAACCGGAAATTGTAGGTCTCTTCCTTATCTTTCTAGGGACAGCAAGATCACCAAAATCCGATATCAGTAGCTCCAGTTATGCTCTGCGTAAGGTAACAAGGTCAGGATGAGTGAAAAATCCGACAATTAACAATGTTTAGCAATTAAGCCCAATTAAGCCCAATAAAGTAAAAGCAAAAACAATGATTGTAAAAGATGTCTAATTTCCGTCTCTCTCTTATTTGTGCGGCTGTAAACTGCTATTTATGCTTATTAATCCTGACCTAACCCTTTACCAAATCAAAGGCCTCTGAATAAGCTTTCCAAAAATTTATTATATGCCTTAATTGGGCTTAAGATGGGTAAGTTAGGACCATTTAAGTGAAGGAATATGATGGACTGCGCACTGATCCGTGCCAGAGAATTCGGGACCCAATTTAGCCTTGATTTTGGCCTAATTTGACAATTCTTGTGAAACTTGAAATTGTAGGTCTCTTCCTTATCTTTCTAGAGACAGCAAGAAAATTCTGGTTATGCTCTGCGCAAGGAAACTAGGTCAGGATGAGTGAAAAATCCGAAAATTAACAATGTTTTGCAAATAAGCCCACTTAAGCCCAATAATGTAAAAGCAATAACAATGATTGTAAAAGTCGTCTAATTTACGTCTCTCTAAGGATTGTTCGGTTGTAAACTACTATTTAATCTTATTAATCCTAACCCAATCCTACACCAAATTAAAGGCCTCTGAATAAGCTTTCCAACAGGGCATCATATGCCATAATTGGTCTTAAGATGAGTAAGTTAGGCCCATTTAAGTGAAGGAACATCATGGACTGCACACTGATCCGCTCCTGAGAACTTGGGACCCAATTTAGCCAGGATTTTGGCCTAATTTGACAATTCTTTTGAAACCTGAAATTGTAGGTCTCTTCCTTATCTTTCTAGGGACCACAAGATCACCAAAATCCGATATATGTAGCTCTAGTTATGCTCTGTGCAAGGCAACAAGGTCAGGATGAGTGAAAAATCTGAAAATTAACAATGTTTAGCAATTAAGCCCAATAATGTAAAAGTAAAAAACAATGACAGTAAAAGTTGTATATTTTTCGTCTCTCTCGGGCTTGTGCGGCAGTAAATTGCTAGTTATGCTTATTAATCCTGACCTAACCCTAGACCAAATTAAGGTCCTCTGAATAAGCTTACCAACAAGGTATCATATGCCTTAATTGGGCTTAAGATGAGAAAGTTAGGCCCTTTTAAATGAGGGAACATCAAGGACTGCGCACTGATCCGCGTCAGCGAACTCGGGTCCCAATTTAACCTTAATTTTGGCCTAATTTGACAATTCTTATGAAACAGGAAATTGTAGGTCTCTTCCTTATCTTTCTAGGGACACAAGATCACCAAAATCAGATATTTGTAGCTCTAGTTATGCTCTATGCAAGGCAACAAGGACAGGATTTGTGAAAAATCCGCAAATTAACAATGTCTAGCAATTAAGCCCAATAATGTAAAAGCAAAAACAATGAGTGTAAAAGTTGTCTAATTTCAGTCTCTCTCTGGCTTGAGCGGCTGTAAACTTCTATTTATGCTTATTAATCATGATCTTACCATTTACCAAATTATGGGCCTCTGAATAAGCTTTCCAACAAGGTATCATATGCCTTAATTGGGCTTAAGAAGAATTAGTTAGGCCCATTTAAGTGAAGTAACATCATGGACTGCGCACTGATCCGCGCCAGAGAATTCGGGACCCAATTTAGCCTTGATTTTGGCCTAATTAGAAAATTCTTGTGAAAGCTGATATTGTAGGTCTCTTCCTTATCTTTCTAGGGACAGCAAGATCGCCAAAATCCGATATCTGTAGCTCAAGTTATGCTCCGTACAAGGTAACAAGGTCAGGATGAGTGAAAAATCCGAAAATTAAAAATGTTTAGCAATTAAGCCCAATAATGTAAAAGCAAAACGAATGATTGTAAAAGTTGTCTAATTTACGTCTTTCTCTGGATTGTGAGGCTTTAAACTTCTATCTATGCTTACTAATCCTGACCTAACCCTAGACCTAATTAAGGTCCTCTGAGTAAGCTTTTCCACAAGGTATCATATGCCTTAATTGGGCTTAAGATGAGAAAGTTAGGCCCTTTTCAATGATGGAACATCAAGCACTGCTCACTAATCTGCGTCAGAGAACTCGGGACCCAATCTAACCTTCATTTTGGCCAAATTTGACAATTCTTGGGAAACAGGAAATTGTAGGTCTCTTCCTTATCTTTCTAGGGACTGCAAGATCACCAAAATCCGATATCTGCAGCTCCAGTTATGCTCTGCGTAAGGTAACAAGGTCAGGATGAGTGAAAAATCCGAAAATTAACAATGTTTAGCAATTAAGCCCAATAAAGTAAAAGCAAAAACAATGATTGTAAAAGATGTCTAATTTCAGTCTCTCTCTGACTTGTGCGGCTGTAAACTGCTATTTATGCTTATTAATCCTGACCTAACCCTTGACCAAATCAAGGGCCTCTGAATAAGCTTTCCAAAAAGTTATTATATGCCTTAATTGGGCTTAAGATGGGTATGTTAGGCCCATTTAAGTGAAGGAATATGATGGACTGCGCACTGATCCGTGCCAGAGAATTCAGGACCCAATTAAGCCTTGATGTTGGCCTAATTTGACAATTCTTGTGAAACTTGAAATTGTAGGTCTCTTCCTTATCTTTCTAGAGACAGCAAGAAAATTCTAGTTATGCTCTGCGCAAGGCAACTAGGTCAGAGTGAGTGAAAAATCCGAAAATTAACAATGTTTTGCAAATAAGCCCACTTAAGCCCAATAATGTAAAAGCAAAAACAATGATTGTAAAAGTCGTCTAATTTACGTCTCTCTTAGGATTGTTCGGTTGTAAACTACTATTTATGCCTATTAATCCTGACCCAATCCAACACCAAATTAAGGGCCTCTGAATAAGCCTTCCAACAGGGCATCATATGCCATAATTGGTCTTAAGATGAGTAAGTTAAGCCCATTAAAGTGAAGGAACATCATGGACTACACACTGATCCGCTCCTGAGAACTTGGGACACAATTTAGCCTTGATTTTGGCCTAATTTGACAATTCTTTTGAAACCTGAAATTGTAGGTCTCTTCCCTATCTTTCTAGGGACAGCAAGATCACCAAAATCCGATATATGTAGCTCTAGTTATGCTCTGCACAAGGTAACAAGGACAGGATTAGCGAAAAATCCGAAAATTAACAATGTCTAGCAATTAAGCCCAATAATGTAAAAGCAAAAACAATGAGTGTAAAAGTTGTCTAATTTCAGTCTCTCTCTGGCTTGAGCGGCTGTAAACTTCTATTTATGCTTATTAATCATGATCTTACCCTTTACCAAATTATGGGCCTCTGAATAAGCTTTCCAACAAGGTATCATATGCCTTAATTGGGCTTAAGAGGAGTAGGTTAGGCCCATTTAAGTGAAGTAACATCATGGACTGCGCACTGATCCGCTCCCGAGAATTCGGGACCCAATTTATCCTTGATTTTGGCCTAATTTGACAATTCTTGTGAAAGCTGATATTGTAGGTCTCTTCCTTATCTTTCTAGGACAGCAAGATCGCCAAAATTGGATATATGTAGCTCTAGTTATGCTCTGCGCAAGGCAACAAGGTCAGGATGAATGAAAAATCCGAAAATTAACAATGTTTAGCAATTAAGCCCGATAATGTAAAAGCAAAAAACAATGACAATAAAAGTTGTATAATTTCCGTCTCTCTCAGGCTTGTGCGGCTGTAAACTGCCAGTGATGCTTATTCATCCTGACCTAACCCTAGACCAAATTAAGTGCCTCCGAATAAGCTTTCCAACAAGGTATCATATGCCTTAATTAGGCTTAAGATGAGTAAGTTACGCCCATTTAAGTAAAGGAACAACATGCACTACGTTCTGATCCGCGTCAGAGAACTCGGGACCCAATTTAGCCTTGATTTTGGCCTAATTTGACAATTCTTGTGAAACCTGAAATTGTAGGTCTCTTCCTTATCTTTCTAGGGACACAAGATCACCAAAATCAGATATTTGTAGCTCTAGTTATGCTCTGCGCAAGGCAACAAGGACATGATTAGTGAAAAATCCAAAAATTAACATTGTCTAGCAATTAAGCCCAATTATGTAAAAGCAAAAACAATGAGTGTAAAAGTTGTATAATTTCAGTCTCTCCCTGACTTGAGCGGATGTAAACTTCTATTTATTCTTATTAATCATGATCTTACCCTTTACCAAATTATGGGCCTCTGAATAAGCCTTCCAACAAGGTATCATATGCCTTAATTGGGCTTAAGAGGAGTAGGTTAGGACCATCTAAGTGAAGTAACATCATGGACTGCGCACTGATCCGCGCCAGAGAATTCGGTACCCAATTTATCCTTGATTTTGGCCTAATTTGACAATTCTTGTGACAGCTGATATTGTAGGTCTCTTCCTTATCTTTCTAGGGACAGCAAGATCGCCAAAATCCGATATATATAGCTCAAGTTATGCTCTGAGCAAGGCAACAAGGTCAGGGTGAGTTAAAAATCCAAAAATTAAAAATGTTTAGCAATTAAGCCCAATTAAGCCCAATAATGTAAAAGCAAAACGAATGATTGTAAAAGTTGTCTAATTTACGTCTCTCTCTGACTTGTGAGGCTGTAAACTTCTATTTATACTTACTAATCCTGACCTAACCCTAAACCAAATTAAGGTCCTCTGAATAAGCTTTCCAACAAGGCATCATATGCCTTAATTGGGCTTCAGATGAGTAAGTTAGGCCCATTTAAGTAAAGGAAAATCATGGACTGCGCACTGATCCGCACCAGAGAACTCGGGACCCAATTTAGCCTAGATTTTGGCCACTTTTGAGAATTCTTTAGAATCCTGAAATTATAGGTCTCTTCCTTATCTTTCTAGGGACAACAAGATCACCAAAATCCGATATCTGTAGCTCTAGTTATGCTCCGCACAAAGCAACAAGTTCAGGATGAGTGAAAAATGATAAAATTAACAATGTTTAGCAATTAAGACCAATTAAGCCCAATAAAGTAAAAGCAAAAACAATGATTTAAAAGTTGTCTAATTTCCGTCTCTCTCTGACTTGTGGGACTGTAAACTGTTATTTCTGCTTATTAATCCTGACCTAACCATTGAGCAAATTAAGGGCCTCTGAATAAGCTTTCCAAAAAGTTATTATATGCCTTAATTGGGCTTAAGATGAGTAAGTTAGGCGCATTTAAGTGAAGGAATATGATGGACTGCGCACTGATCCTTGCCAAAGAATTCGGGACCCAATTTAGCCTTGATTTTGGCCTAATTTGACAATTCTTATGAAACTTGAAATTGTAGGTCTCTTCCTTATCTTTCTAGAGACAGCAAGAAAATTCTAGTTATGCTCTGCACAAGGCAACAAGGTTAGGATGAGTAAAAAATCCGAAAATTAACAATGTTTTGTAAATAAGCCCACTTAAGCCCAATAATGTAAAAGCAAAAACAATGATTGTAAAAGTCATCTAATTTACGTCTCTCTTAGGATTGTTCGGTTGTAAACTACTATTTATGCTTATTAATCCAGAACCAACCCTACACCAAATTAAGGGCCTCTGAATAAGCTTTCCAACAGGGCATCATATGCCATAATTGGGCTTAAGATGAGTAAGTTAGGCCCATTTAAGTGAAGGAACATCATGGACTGCACACTTATCCGTTCCGGAGAACTTGGGACCCTATTTTGCCTTGATTTTGGCCTAATTTGACAATTCTTGTGACACCTGAAATTGTAGGTCTCTTCCTTATCTTTCTAGGGACAGTAAGATCACCAAAATCCGATATATGTAGCTCTAGTTATGCTCCGCGCAAGGCAACAAGGTCAGGATGAGTGAAAAATCCGAAAATTAACAATGTTTAGCAATTAAGCCCAATAATGTAAAAGCAAAAATAAAATGACAGTAAAAGTTGTATAATTTCCGTCTCTCTCGGGATTGTGCGGCTGTAAACTGCTAGTTATGCTTATTAATCCTGACCTAACCCTAGACCAAATTAAGGGCCTCTGAATAAGCTTTGCAACAAGGTATCATATGCCTTAATTGGGCTTAAGATGATTAAGTTACACCCATTTAAGTGAAGGAACAACATGGACTGCGTTCTGATATGTGTCAGAGAACTCGGGACCCAATTTAGCCTTGATTTTGGCCACATTTGTGAATTCTTGTGAAACCTGAAATTGTAGGTCTCTTCCTTATCTTTCTAGGGACAGCAAGATCACCAAAATCCGGTATCTGTAGCTCTAGTTATGCTCTGCGCAAGGCAACAAGGTCAGGATGAATGAAAAATTCAAAAATTAACAACGTTTAGCAATTAATCCCAATTAAGCCCATTAATGTAAAAGCAATAACAATAACTGCAAATGTTGTCTAATTTACGACTCTCTATGTCTTGTGCGGCTGTAAACTGCAATTTATGTTTATTAATCCTGACCTAACCATTGACCAAATTAAGGGTATCTAAATAAGCTTTCCAACAAGGTATCGTATGCCTTAATTGGTCTTAAGACGAGTAAGTTAGGCCCATTTAAGTGAAGGAACATCGTGGACTGCGCATTGATCCGCGCAAGAAAACTCGGGACCAATTTAGCCTTGATTTTGGCCTAATTAGACAATTCTTGTGATACCTGAAATTGTAGGTCTCTTCCTTTTCTTTCTAGGGACAGCAAGATCACCAAAATCCGATATATATAGCTCTAGTTATGCACTGTGCAAGACAACAAGG
This sequence comes from Sophora flavescens, assembly GCA_030762895.1. NCBI lineage: Eukaryota > Viridiplantae > Streptophyta > Magnoliopsida > Fabales > Fabaceae > Sophora > Sophora flavescens. The sequence goes on along the minus strand of JAUPTC010000011.1, from coordinate 8,850,019 downwards.
TCAAGATGAGTGAAAAATCGGAAAATTAACAATGTTTAGCAATTAAGCCCAATAATGTAAAAGCAATAACAATGATTACAAAGTTGTCTAATTTCCGACCCTCTATAGCTTGTGCGGCTGTAAATTGCTATTTATTCTTATTAATCCTAACCTAACCCGAGACCAAATTACTGGCATTTGGATAAGCTTTCCAACAAGGTATCGTATGCCTTAATTGGGCTTCAGATTGGTATGTTAGGCCCATTTAAGTGAAGGAACATCATGGACTGCACAGTGATTCGCGCCAGAGAACTCGGGAACCAATTTAGTCTAGATTTTGGCCTCATTTGACAATTCTTGTGACACCTGAAATTGTAGGTCTCTTCCTTATCTTTCTAGGGACTGCAAGATCACCAAAATATGATATATGTATCTCTAGTTATGCTCTGCGGAAGGCAACAAGGTCAGGATGAGTGAAAAATCCGAAAATTAACAATGTTTAGCAATTAAGACCAATATTGTAAATGCAAAAACAATGATTGTAAAAGTTGTCTAATTTCCATCTCTCTCTGTCTTGTGCGGCTGTAAACTGCTATTTATGCTTATTAATCCTGATCAAACACTAGACCAAATTAAGGGCATCTGAATAAGCATTCCAACAACGTATCATATGCCTTAATTGGGCATAAGATGAGTAAGTTAGGCCCATTTAAGTGAAAGAACATCATGGACTGCGCATTGATACGTGCCAGAGAACTCGGGATCCAATTTAGCCTTTATTTTGGCCCTATTTGACAATTCTTATGAAACCTTAAATTGTAGGTCTCTTCCTTATCTTTCTAGGTACAGCAAGATCACCAAAATCCGATATCTGTAGCTCTAGTTATGCTCTGCGCAAGCCAACATGGTCAGGATGAGTGAAAAATCCGAAAAGTAACAATGTTTAGCAATTAAGCCCTATAATGTAAAAGCAAAAACAACGATTGTAAAAGTTGTCAAATTTTCGTCTCTCTCTGGCTTGGGTGACTGTAAACTGCTTTTTATGATTATAAATACTGACCTAACCCTAGACCAAATTAATGGCCTCATAATAGGCTTTCCAACAAGGTATCATATGCCTTAATTGGGCTTAAGATGAGTAAATTAGGCCCATTTAAGTAATGTAACATCATGGATTGCACATTCATCCGCGTCAGAGAACTCGGGAACCAATTTAGCCTTGATTTTGGCCTAATTTGACAATTCTTGTGAAACCTGAAATTGTAGGTCTCTTGCTTATCTTTCTAGGGACAACAAGATCACCAAAATCCGATATATGTTTCTCTAGTTATGCTCTGCGAAAGGCATCAAAGTCAGGATGAGTGAAAAATCCGAAAATTAACAATGTTTTGCAATTAAGTCCAATTAAGCCCTATAATGTAAAATAAAAAACAATGATTGTAAAAGTTGTCTAATTTTCGTCTCTCTCTGGCTTGTGCGGCTATAAATTGCTAATAATGCTAATTATTCCTGACCTAACCCTAGACCAAATTAAGGGCCTCTGAATAAGCTTTCCAACAAGGTATCATATGCCTTAATTGGACTTAAGATGAGTAAGTTAGGCCGATTTAAGTGAAAGAACATCATGGACTGTGCACTAATCCGCGCAGGAGAACTCGGGACCCAATTTAGGCTTGATTTTGGCCTAATTTGACAATTCTTGTGAAACCTGAAATTGTCGGTCTCTTCCTTATCTTTTTAGGGACAGCAAAATCCACAAAATCCGATATATGTTGCTTTAGTTATGCTCTGCGCAAGGCAACAAGGTCTGGATGAGAGAAAAATCCTATAATTAACAATGTTTAGCAATTAAGCCCAATAATATAAAAGAAAAAACAATGATTGTAAAAGTTGTCTAATTTTCGTCTCTCTCTGGTTTGTGCGGCTATAAACAACTATGTATGCTTATTAATCCTGACCTAACCCTATACAAAATTAAGGGCCTCAAAATAAGCTTTCCAATATGGTATCATACGCCTTAATTGGGCTTAAGATGAGTAAGTTAGGCCCATTTAAGTGAAGGAACATCATGGACTGTGCACTGATCCGTGCCAGAGAACTCGGGACCCAATTTAGCCTTGATTTTGGCCAAATTTGACAATTCTTGTGAAACCTGAAATTGTAGGTCTCTTCCTTATCTTTCTAGGGACAACAAGATCACCAAAATCCGATATCTGTTGCTTTAGTTATGCTCTGCGCAAGGCAACAAGGTCAGGATGAGTGAAAAATCCAAAAATTAACAATGTTTAGCAATTAAGCCCAATAATGTAAAAGCAAAAACAATGATTGTAAGAGTTGTCTAATTTCGGTCTGTCTCTGGCTTGTGAGGCTGAAAATTGATTTTGGCCTAATTTTACAATTCTTGTGAAACCTGAAATTGTAGGTCTATTCCTTATCTTTCTAGGGACAACAATATCACCAAATCCGATATCTGTAGCTCAAGTTATGCTCTGTCTAAGGCAACAAGGTCAGGATGAGTGAAAAATCCGAAAATTAACAATGTTTAGCAATTAAGCCCTATAAGGTAAAAGCAAAAACAAGGATTGTAAAAGTTGTCTAATTTCCGTCACTCTCTGGCTTGTGCGGCAGTAAACTACTATTTATGCTTATCAATCCTGACCTAACCCTTGACCAAATTAAGGGCCTCTGAATAAGCTTTCGAACAAGGTCACATATGCCTTAATTGGGCTTAAGATGAGTAAGTTAGACCCATTTAATGGAAGGAACATCTTGGACCGCGTACTGATCTATGCCAAAGAACTCGGGATCGAATTTAGCCTTGATTTTGGCCTAATTTGACAATTATTGTGACAACTGAAATTGTAGGTCTCTTCCTTATCTTTCTAGGGACATCAAGATCGCCAAAATCCGATATCTGTAGCTCCAGTTGTGCTCTGGTCAAGACACCAAGGTCAGGATGATTGAAAAATCCGAAAATTAACATTGTTTGGCAATTAAGCCCAATTAAGCCCAATAATGTAAAAGCAAAAACAAAGATTGTAAAAGTTGTCTAATTTCCGTCTCTCTCTGACTTGTTCGACTGTAAACTGCTATTTATGCTTATTAATCCTGACCTAACCCCGCACCAAATTAAGGGCCTCTGAATAAGCTTTCCAACAGGGTATCATATCCCTAATTGGGCTTAAGATGAGTGAGTTAGGTCCATTTAAGTGAAGGAACATTATGGAATGCTAACTGATCCGCGCTAGAGAACTCGGGAAACAATTTAGCCTTGATTTTGGCCTAATTTGACAATTCTTGTGAAACCTGAAATTGTAGGTCTCTTCCTTATCTTTCTAGGGACAGTAAGATCACCAAAATCCGATATCTGTAGCCCTAGTTATGCTCTGCGCAAGCCAACAAGGTCAGGATGAGTGAAAAATCCGAAATTAACAATGTTTCCCAATTTAGCCCAATATTGTAAAAGCAAAAACAATGATTGTAAAAATATTCTAATTTCTGTCTCTCTCTGGCTTGTGCGGCTGTAAACTACTATTTGTGCTTATTAATCCTGACCTAACCCCACACCAAATTAAGGGCCTCTGAAAAACTTTCCAACAAGGTATCATATGCCTTAATTGGGCTTAAGATGAGTGAGTTAGGTCCATTTAAGTGAAGGAACATCATGGACTGCGCACTAATTCGTGCAGAGAACTCGGGACCCAATTTAGCCTTGATTTTGGTCAAATTTGACAATTCATGTGAAACCTGAAATTGTCTGTCTCTTCCTTATCTTTCTAGGGACAGCAAGATCACCAAAATCCGATATCTGTTGCTTTAGTTATTCTCTGCGCAAGGCAACAAGGTCAGGATGAGTGAAAAATCCAAAAATTAAAATGTTTAGCAATTAAGCCCAATAATGTAAAAGCAAAAACAATGATTGTAAAAGTTGTCTAATTTCAGTCTATCTCAGACTTGTGAGACTGAAAAATGCTATTTATGCTTATGAATCATCACATAACCCTACACCAAATTAAGAGCCTCTGAATAAGCTTTCCAACAAGGTATCATATGCCTTAATTGGGCTTAAGTTGAGTAAGTTAGGCCCATTTAAGTGAAGGAACATCATGGATTGCGCACTGGTCCTCGCCAGAGAACTCGGGACCCAATTTAGCCTTGATTTTAGCCTAATTTTACAATTCTTGTGAAACCTAAAATTGTAGGTCTATTCCTTATCTTTCTAGGGACAACAAGATCACCAAAATCCGATATCTGTAGCTCTAGTTATGCTCTGCGAAAGGCAACAAAGTCACGATGAGTGAAAAATCCGAAAATTAACAATGTTTTGCAATTAAGCCCAATTAAGCCCTATAATGTAAAAGAAAAAAAAATGATTGCAAAAGTTGTCTAATTTTCGTCTCTTTCTGGCTTGTGCGGCTATAAACTGCTAATTATGCTTATTAATCCTGACCTAACCCAATTAAGGGCCTCTGAATAAGCTTTCCAACAAGGTATCATATGCCTTAATTGGGCTTAAGAAGAGTAAGTTAGGTCCATTAATGTGAAGGAACATCATGGACTGCGCTTTGACTCGTGCCAGAGAACTCTGGACCCAATTTAGCCTTGATTTTGGCCAAATTTAACAATTCTTGTGACACCTGAAATTGTAGGTCTCTTCCTTATCTTTCTAGGGACAGCATGATCACCAAAATCCGATATCTGTAGCTCTAGTTATGCTCTGCGCAAGCCAACATGGTCAGGATGAGTGAAAAATCCGAAAAGTAACAATGTTTAGCAATTAAGCCCTATAATGTAAAAGCAAAAACAACGATTGTAAAAGTTATCAAATTTTCGTCTCCCTCAGGCTTGGGTGACTGTAAAGCGCTTTTTATGATTATAAATACTGACCTAACCCTAGACCAAATTAATGGCCTCAAAATAGGCTTTCCAACAAGGTATCATATGCCTTAATTGGGCTTAAGATGAGTTAATTAGGCCCATTTAGGTAAAGTAACATCATGGATTGCACACTGATCCGCGTCAGAGAACTCGGGACCCAATTTAGCCTTGATTTTGGCCTAATTTTACAATTCTTGTGAAACCTGAAATTATAGGTCTCTTGCTTATCTTTCTAGGGACAACAAGATCACCAAAATCCGATATATGTATCTCTAGTTATGCTCTGCGAAAGGCATCAAAGTCAGGATGAGTGAAAAATCCGAAAATTAACAATGTTTTGCAATTAAGTCCAATTAAGCCCTATAATGTAAAATAAAAAACAATGATTGTAAAAGTTGTCTAATTTTCGTCTCTCACTGGCTTGTGCGGCTATAAACTGCTAATCATGCTTATTATTCCTGACCTAACCCTAGACCAAATTAAGGGCCTCTGAATAAGCTTTCCAACAAGGTATCATATGCCTTAATTGGACTTAAGATGAGTAAGTTAGGCCGATTTAAGTGAAAGAACATCATGGACTGTGCACTAATCCGCGCGGGAGAACTCGGGGCCCAATTTAGGCTTGATTTTGGCCTAATTTGACAATTCTTGTGAAACCTGAAATTGTAGGTCTCTTCCTTATCTTTTTAGGGACAGCAAGATCCACAAAATCCGATATTTGTTGCTTTAGTTATGCTCTGCGCAAGGCAACAAGGTCAGGATGAGAGAAAAATTCTAAAATTAACAATGTTTAGCAATTAAGCCCAATAATATAAAAGAAAAAACAATGATTGTAAAAGTTGTCCAATTTTCGTCTCTCTCTGGTTTGTGCGGCTATAAACAACTATGTATGCTTATTAATCCTGACCTAACCATATACAAAATTAAGGGCCTCTAAATAAGCTTTCCAATATGGTATCATACGCCTTAATTGGGCTTAAGATGAGTAAGTTAGGCCCATTTAAGTGAAGGAACATCATGGACTGTGCACTGATCCGTGCCAGAGAACTCGGGACCCAATTTAGCCTTGATTTTGGCCAAATTTGACAATTCTTGTGAAACCTGAAATTGTAGGTCTCTTCCTTATCTTTCTAGGGACAACAAGATCACCAAAATCCGATATATGTTGCTTTAGTTATGCTCTGCGCAAGGCAACAAGGTCAGGATGAGTGAAAAATCCAAAAATTAACAATGTTTAGCAATTAAGCCCAATAATGTAAAAGCAAAAACAATGATTGTAAGAGTTGTCTAATTTCGGTCTGTCTCTGGCTTGTGAGGCTGAAAATTGATTTTGGCCTAATTTTACAATTCTTGTGAAACCTGAAATTGTAGGTCTATTCCTTATCTTTCTAGGGACAACAATATCACCAAATCCGATATCTGTAGCTCTAGTTATGCTCTGTCTAAGGCAACAAGGTCAGGATGAGTGAAAAATCCGAAAATTAACAATGTTTAGCAATTAAGCCCTATAAAGTAAAAGCAAAAACAAGGATTGTAAAAGTTGTCTAATTTCCGTCACTCTCTAGCTTGTGCGGCAGTAAACTACTATTTATGCTTATCAATCCTGACCTAACCCTTGACCAAATTAAGGGCCTCTGAATAAGCTTTCGAACAAAGTCACATATACCTTAATTGGGCTTAAGATGAGTAAGTTAGACCCATTTAATGGAAGGAACATCTTGGACCGCGTACTGATCTATGCCAAAGAACTCGGGATCGAATTTAGCCTTGATTTTGGCCTAAGTTAACAATTATTGTGACAACTGAAATTGTAGGTCTCTTCCTTATCTTTCTAGGGACATCAAGATCGCCAAAATCCGATATCTGTAGCTCCAGTTGTGCTCTAGTCAAGGCACCAAGGTCAGGATGATTGAAAAATCCGAAAACTAACATTGTTTGGCAATTAAGCCCAATTAAGCCCAATAATGTAAAAGCAAAAACAAAGATTGTAAAAGTTGTCTAATTTCCGTCTCTCTCTGACTTGTTCGACTGTAAACTGCTATTTATGCTTATTAATCCTGACCTAACCCCGCACCAAATTAAGGGCCTCTGAATAAGCTTTCCAACAGGGTATCATATCCCTAATTGGGCTTAAGATGAGTGAGTTAGGTCCATTTAAGTGAAGGAACATTATGGAATGCGAACTGATCCGCGCCAGAGAACTCGGGAAACAATTTAGCCTTGATTTTGGCCTAATTTGACAATTCTTGTGAAACCTGAAATTGTAGGTCTCTTCCTTATCTTTCTAGGGACAGCAAGATCACCAAAATCCGATATTTGTAGCCCTAGTTATGCTCTGCGCAAGCCAACAAGGTCAGGATGAATGAAAAATCCGAAATTAACAATGTTTCCCAATTTAGCCCAATATTGTAAAAGCAAAAACAATGATTGTAAAAATATTCTAATTTCTGTCTCTCTCTGGATTGTGCGGCTGTAAACTACTATTTGTGCTTATTAATCCCGACCTAACCCCACACCAAATTAAGGGCCTCTGAAAAACTTTCCAACAAGGTATCATATGCCTTAATTGGGCTTAAGATGAGTGAGTTAGGTCCATTTAAGTGAAGGAACATCACGGACTGTGCACTAATTCGTGCAGAGAACTCGGGACCCAATTTAGCCTTGATTTTGGTCAAATTTGACAATTCATGTAAAACCTGAAATTGTCTGTCTCTTCCTTATCTTTCTAGGGACAGCAAGATCACCAAAATCCGATATCTGTTGCTTTAGTTATTCTCTGCGCAAGGCAACAAGGTCAGGATGAGTGAAAAATCCAAAAATTAAAATGTTTAGCAATTAAGCCCAATAATGTAAAAGCAAAAACAAATATTGTAAAAGTTGTCTAATTTCAGTCTATCTCAGGCTTGTGAGACTGAAAAATGCTATTTATGCTTATGAATCATCACATAACCCTACACCAAATTAAGAACCTCTGAATAAGCTTTCCAACAAGGTATCATATGCCTTAATTGGGCTTAAGTTGAGTAAGTTAGGCCCATTTAAGTGAAGGAACATCATGGATTGCGCACTAGTCCGCGCCAGAGAACTCGGGACCCAATTTAGCCTTGATTTTAGCCTAATTTTATGATTCTCGTGAAACCTAAAATTGTAGGTCTATTCCTTATCTTTCTAGGGACAACAAGATCACCCAAATCCGATATCTGTAGCTCTAGTTATGCTCTGCGAAAGGCAACAAAGTCACGATGAGTGAAAAATCCGAAAATTAACAATGTTTTGCAATTAAGCCCAATTAAGCCCTATAATGTAAAAGAAAAAAAAATGATTGCAAAAGTTGTCTAATTTTCGTCTCTTTCTGGCTTGTGCGGCTATAAACTGCTAATTATGCTTATTAATCCTGACCTAACCCTAGACCAAATTAAGGGCCTCTGAATAAGCTTTCCAACAAGGTATCATATGCCTTAATTGGGCTTAAGAAGAGTAAGTTAGGCCCATTTAAGTGAAGGAACATCATGGATTGCGTACTTATTCGTGCCAGAGAACTCAGGACCCAATTTAGCCATGATTTTGGCCAAATTTGACAATTCTTGTGAAACCTGAAATTGTCTGTCTCTTCCTTATCTTTCTAGGGACAGCAAGATCAACAAAATCTGATATTTGTTGCTTTAGTTATGCTCTGCGCAAGGCAACAAGGTCAGGATGAGTGAAAAATCCAAAAATTAAAATGTTTAGCAATTAAGCCCAATAATGGAAAAGCAAAAACAATGATTGTAAAAATTGTCTAATTTCGGTCTGTCTCTGGCTTGTGAGGCTGAAAAATGCTATTTATGCTTATTAATCCTCACATAACCATACACCAAATTAAGAGCCTCTGAATAAGCTTTCCAACAAGGTATCATATGCCTTAATTGGGCTTAAGTTGAGTAAGTTAGGCCCATTTAAGTGAAGGAACATCATGGATTGCGCACTGGTCCGCTCCAGAGAACTCGGGACCCAATTTACCCTAGATTTTAGCCTAATTTTATAATTCTTGTGAAACCTAAAATTGTAGGTCTATTCCTTATCTTTCTAGGGACAACAAGATCACCAAAATCCGATATCTATAGCTCTAATTATGCTCTGCGTAAGGCACCAAGGTCAGGATGATTGAAAAATCCGTAAATTAACATTGTTTGGCAATTAAGTCCAATTAAGCCCAATAATGTAAAAGCAAAAACAATGATTGTAAAAGTTGTCTAATTTCCATCTCTTTTTGTCTTGTGCGGCTGTAAACTGCTATTTATGCTTATTAATCTCTATCTAACCCTAGACCAAATTAAAGGCCTCTGAATAAGCTTTCCAACAAGGTATCATATGCCTTAATTGGGCTTAAGATGAGTAAGTTAGGCCCATTTAAGTGATGGAACATCATGGATTAGGCATTGATCAGCGCCAGAGAACTCGGGACCCAATTTACTCATGATTTTGGCCTAATTTGACAATTCTTGTGAAACATGAAATCGTAGGTCTTTTCCTTATCTTTCTAGTGACATCAAGATCACCAAAATCCGATATATGTAGCTCTAGTTATGCTCTGTGTAAGGCAACAAGGTCAGGATGAGTAAAAAATCTGAAAATTAAGAATGTTTCCCAATTAAGCCCAATAATGTAAAAGCAAAAACAATGATCGTAAAAATATTCTAATTTCTGTCTCTCTCTGGCTTGTACGGCTATAAACAACTATTTATGCTTATTAATCGAGACCTAACCCCGTACCAAATTAAGAGCCTCTGAATAAGCTTTCCAACAGGGTATCATATGCCTTAATTGGGCTTAAGATGAGTGAGTTAGGTCCATTTAAGTGAAGGAACATTATGGAATGCGCACTGATCCGCGCCAGAGAACTCGGGAAACAATTTAGCTTTGATTTTGGCCTAATTTGACAATTCTTGTGAAACCTGAAATTGTAGGTCTCTTCCTTATCTTTCTAGGGACAGCAAGATCACCAAAATCCGATATCTGTAGCTCTAGTTATGCTCTGCGCCAGCCAACAAGGTCAGGATGAGTGAAAAATTCGAAAATTAACAATGTTTCCCAATTAAGCCCAATATTGTAAAAGCAAAAACAATGATTGTAAAAATATTCTAATTTCTGTCTCTCTCTAGCTTGTGCGGCTGTACACTACTATTTGTGCTTGTTAATCCTGACCTCACCTTAGACCAAATAAAGGGCCTCTAAATAAGCTTTCCAACTGGGTATCATATGCCTTAATTGGGCTTAAGATGAGTGAATTAGGTCCATTTAAGTGAAGGAACATTATGGAATGTGCACTGATCCGCGCCAGAGAACTTGGTACCCAATTTAGCCTTGGTTTTGGCCTAATTTTGTAGGTCTCTTCCTTATCTTTCTAGGGATAGTAAGATCACCAAAATCCGATATCTGTAGCTCTAGTTATGCTCTGCTTAAGGCAACAAGGTCAGGATGAGTGAAAAATCCGAAAATTAACAATGTTTAGCAATTAAGCCCAATTAAGCCCAATAATGTTAAAGCAAAAGCAATGATTGTAAAAGTTGTCTAATTTCCGTCTCTCTCTGTCTTGTGCGGCTGTAAACTGCTATTTATGCTTATTAATCAGGACCTAACCCTAGACCAAATTAAGGGTCTCTGAATAAGCTTTCCAATAAGGTATCACATGCCTTAATTGGGCTTAAGAAGAGTAAGTTAGGCCCATTAAAGTGAAAGAACATCATGGACTGCGCACTGATCCGCACCAGAGAACTCTGGACTCAATTTAGCCTTGATTTTGGTCAAATTTAACAATTCTTGTGAAACCTGAAATTGTAGGTCTCTTCCTTATCTTTCTAGGGACAGCAAGATCACCAAAATCTGATATTTGTAGCTCTAGTTATGCTCAGCGCAAGCCAACATGGTTAGGATGAGTGAAAAATCCAAAAAGTAACAATGTTTAGCAATTAAGCCCAATAATGTAAAAGCAAAAACAATGATTGTAAAACTTGTCAAATTTTCGTGTCTCTCTGGATTAGACGGCTGTAAACTGCTATTTATGATTATAAATACTGACCTAACCCTAGACCAAATTAAGGGCCTCTGTATAAGCTTTCCAACAAGGTATCATATGCCTTAATTGGGTTTAAGAAGAGTAAGTTAGGCCCATTTAAGTGAAGGAACATCATGGACTGCGCACTGATTCGTGCCAGAGAACTCGGGACCCAATTTAGCCTTGATTTTGGCCAAATTTGATAATTCTTGTGAAACCTGAAATTGTTTGTCTCTTCCTTGTCTTTCTAGGGACAGCAAGATCACCAAAATCCGATATCTGTTGCTTTAGTTATGCTCTGCGCAAGGCAACAAGGTCAGGATGAGTGAAAAATCCAAAAATTAACAATGTTTAACAATTAAGCCCAATAATGTAAAAGCAAAAACAATGATTGCAAAAGTTGTCTAATTTCGGTCTGTATCTGGCTTGTGAGGCTGAAAAATGCTATTTATGCTTATTAATCCTCACATAACCCTACATCAAATTAAGAGCCTCTCAATAAGCTTTCCAATAAGGTATCATATGACTTAATTGGGCTTTAGTGAATAAGTTAGGCCCATTTAAATGAAGGAACATCATGGACTGCGCACTGATCCTTGCCAGAGAACTCGGGACCCAATTTAGCCTTGATTTTGGCCTAATTTGACAATTCTTGAAAAACCTGAAATTGTAGGTCTCTTCCTTATCTTTCTAGGGTCAACAAGATTACCAGAATCCGATATCTGTAGCTCTAGTTATGCTCTGCGCAAGGCAACAAGGTCAGGATGAGTGAAAAATCCAAAAATTAACAATGTTTAGCAATTAAGCCTAATGAAGACCAATAATGTAAAAGCAAAAACAATGATTGTAAAAGTTGTCTAATTTCGGTCTCTCTCTGTCTTGTGCGGCTGTAAACTGCTATTTATGCTTATTAATCCTGACCTAACCCTAGACCAAATTAAGGACCTCTAAAAAAGCTTTCCAACAAGGTATAATATGCACTAATTGTGGTTAAGATGAGTAAGTTAGGCCCACTTAAGTGAAGGAACATCATGGATCACGCAGATCGAATCGGGCCAGAGAAGTCGGGACCCAATTTAGCCTTGATTTTGGCCTAATTTGACAATTCTTGTGAAACCTGAAATTGTAGGTCTCTTCCTTATCTTTCTAGGTACAACAATATCACCAAATCCGATATTTGTAGCTCTAGTTATGCTCTACGCAAGCCATTAAGATCAGGATGAGTGAAAAATCCGAAAATTAACAATGTTTAGCAATTAAGCCCTATAAGGTAAAAGTAAAAACAAGGATTGTAAAAGTTGTCTAATTTCAGCCACTCTCTGGCTTGTGCGGCTGTAAACTGCTATTTATGCTTATTAATCCTGACCTAACCCTTGACCAAATTAAGGGCCTCTGAATAAGCTTTCGAACAAGGTCACATATGCCTTAATTGAGCTTAAGATGAGTAAGTTAGGCCCATTTAAGTGAAGGAACATCATGGACCGCGTCCTGATCCGTGCCTGAGAACTTTGGATCGAAGTTAGCCTTGATTTTGGCCTAATTTGCCAATTATTGTGAAAACTGAAATTGTAGGTCTCTTCCATATCTTTCGAGGGACATCAAGATCACCAAAATCCGATATTTGTAGTTCTAGTTATGCTCTGTGAAAGGCACCAAGGTCAGGATGACTGAAAAATCCGAAAATTAACATTGTTTGGCAATTAAGCCCAATAATGTAAAAGCAAAAACAAAGATTGTAAAAGTTGTCTAATTTCCGTCTCTCTCTGACTTGTTTGATTGTAAACTACTATTTATGCTTATAAATCCTGATCTAACCCTAGACCAAATTAAGGTCCTCTGAATAAGCTTTCCAACAAGGTATCATATGCCTTAATTGAGCTTAAGATGAGTAAGTTAGGCCCATTTAAGTGAAGGAATATCATGGAATGCGCATTGATCAGTGCCAGAGAATTCAGGACCCAATTTAATCTTGATTTTTGCCTAATTTGACAATTCTTGTGAAACATGAAATTGTAGGTCTTTTCCTTCTCTTTCTAGGGACAACAAGATCACCAAAATCCGATATATGTAGCTCTAGTTATGCTCTGTGTATGGCAAGAAGGTCAGGATGAGTGAAAAATCCGAAAATTAACAATGTTTCCCAATTAAGCCCAATAATTTATAAGCAAAAACAATGATTGTAAAAATATTCTAATTTATGTCTCTCTCTGGCTTGTGCGGCTGTAAACTACTATTTATGCTTATTAATCCTGACCTAAACCCATACCAAATTAAGGGCCTCTGAATAAGCTTTCAAACAAGGTATCGTTTGCCTTAATTGGGCTTAAGATGAATGAGTTAGGTCCATTTAAGTGAAGGAACATTATGGACTGTGCACTGATCTTCGCTAGACAACTCGGGACCCAATTTAGCCCTGATTTTGACCTAATTTGACAATTCTTGTGAAACCTGAAATTGTAGGCCTCTTCCTTATCTTTCTGGAGACAGCAAGATCACCAAAATCCGATATTTGTAGCCCTAGTTATGCTCTGCGCAAGGCAATAAGGTCAGGATGAGTAAAAAATCTGAAAATTAGCAATGTTTCGCAATTAAGCCCAATTAAGCCCACTAATGTAAAAGTAAAAACAATGATTGTAAAGGTTGTCTAATTACTGTCTCTCTCTGGCTTGTGCGACTGTAAACTGCTATTTATGCTTATTAATCCAGACCTAACCATAGACCAAATAAAGGGACTCTGAATAAGATTTCCAACAAGGTATCATATGCTTTAATTGGGCTTAATATGTTTAAGTTCGGCCCATTTAAGTGAAGGAACATTATAGACTGCGCATTGATCCGCGCCTGAGAACTCGGGACCCAATTTAGCCTTGATTTTGGCCTAATTTGACAATTATTGTGACACCTGAAATTATATGTCTCTTCCTTATCTTTCTTGGGATAGCAAGATCACCAAAATCCAATATATGTAGCTCTAGTTATGCTCTGTGCAAGATAACAAGGTCAGGATGTTCGAAAAATCCAAAAATTAACAATGTTTGGCGATTAAACCCAGTTAAGCCCAATAATGTCAAAGCAAAAACAATGATTGTAAAAACTGTCTAATTTTCGTCTTTCTCTGGCTTGTGCGGATTTAAACTGCTATTTATGCTTATTAATCCACACCTAAACCTAGACCAAATTAATGGACTCCGTATAAGCTTTCCAACAAGGTATCATATGACTTAATTGGGCTTAAGATGAGTAAGTTAGGCCCATTTAAGTGAAGGAACATCATGGACTGCATACTGATCCGTGCCAGAGAACTCGGGACCCAATTTAGCCTTGATTTTGGCCTAATTTGACGACTCTTAGAAACTCAAAATTGTAGGTCTGTTCCTTATCTTTCTAAGGACAGCAAGATCACCAAAATCCGATATCTGTTGCTCAAGTTATGCTCTGCGCAAGGCAACAAGGTCTGGATGAGTGAAAAATCCTATAATTAACAATGTATAGTAATTAAGCCCAATTAAGCCCATTAATATAAAATAAAAAACAATGATTGTACAATTTATCTAATTTCCATCTCTCTCTTGTTTGTGCGGCTATAAACTGCTATTTATGCTTATTAATCCTGACCTAACCCTAGACCAAAATAAGGGCCTCTGAATAAGCTTTCCAACAAGGTATCATATGCCTTAATTTGGTTTAAGATGAGTTAGTTAGGCCTATTTAAGTGAAGGAACATCATGGACTATGCACTGATCCGTGCAAGAGAACTCGGGACCCAATTTAGCTTTGATTTTGGCCTAATTTGACAATTCTTGTGATACATGAAATTGTAGGTCTCTTCCTTATCTTTCAGGGACAGCAAGATCACCAAAATCCGATATCTGTAGCTATAGTTATGCTCTATGCTAGGCAACAAGGTCAGGATGATTGAAAATTTGAAAATTAACAATGTTTAGCCATTAAGCCCAATTAAGCCCAATAATGTAAAAGCAAAAACAATGATTGTAAAAGTTGTCTGATTTCCGTTTCTCTCTGGCTTGTGCGGCAGTAAACTACTATTTATGCTAATTAATCCCGACCTATCCCTAGACCATATTAAGGTCCTCTGAATAAGCTTTCCAACAAGGTATCATATGCCTTAATTGGGTTTAAGATGAGTTTGTTAGGCCCATTTAAGTGAAGGAACATCATGGACTACGTACTGATCCGTGCCAGAGAACTCAGGACCCAATTTAGCCTTGATTTTGACCTAATTTGACAATTATTGTGACACCTGAAATTATAGGTCTCTTCCTTATCTTTCTAGGGTTAGCAAGATCACCAAAATCCAATATTTGTAGCTCTAGTTATGCTCTGTGCAAGGCAACAAGGTCAGGATGTTTGAAAAATCCGAAAATTAACAATGTTTGGCAATTAAGCCCAATTAAGCCCAATAATGTAAAAGCAAAAACAATGATCGTAAAAGTTGTCTAATTTCGCTCTCTCTCGCTTGTACGTCTGAAAACTGCAATTTATGGTTCTTAATCCTGACCTAACCCGATACCTAATTAAGGGCCTCTGAATAAGCTTTCCAACAAGGTATCATATGCCATAATTGGGCTTAAGATGAGTAAGTTAGGCCCATTTAAGTGAAGGAACAATTTGGACTACGCACTGATCCGCGCTAGAGAACTCGGGACCCAATTTGCCTTGATTTTGGCCTAATTTGACAATTCTTGTGAAACCTGAAATTGTAGGTCTCTTCCTTATCTTTCTAGGGACAACAAGATCACCAAAATCCGATATATGTAGCTCTAGTTATGCTCTGCACAAGGCAATAAGGTCAGGATGAGTGAAAAATCCGAAAATTAACAATGTTTCGCAATTAAGCCCAATTGAGCCCAATAATGTAAAAGTAAAAACAATGATTGTAAAAGTTGTCTAATTTCCGTCTCTCGCTGGCTTGTGCGGCTGTAAACTGCTATTTATGCTTATTAATCCTGACCAAACCCTAGACAAAATTGAGGGACTCTGAATAAGCTTTCCAACAAGGTTCATATGCTTTAATTGAGCTTAAGATGAGTAAGTTAGGCCCATTTAAGTGTAGAAACATTATAGACTGCGCACTGATCTGCTCCAGAGAACTCGGGACCCAATTTAGCCTTGATTTTGGCCTAATTTGACAATTATTGTGACACCTGAAATTATAGGTCTCTTCCTTATCTTTCTATGGATAGCAAGATCACCAAAATCCAATATCTGTAGCTCTAGTTAAGCTCTGTGCAAGGCAACAAGGTCAGGATGTTTGAAAAATCCTAAAATTAACAATGTTTGGCAATTAAGCCCAATAATGTAAAAGCAAAAACAATGATTGTAAAAGTTGTCTAATTTCCGTCTCTCTCTGGTGTGTGCGGCTGTAAACTGCTATTTATGCTTATTAATTCAGACCAAATAGGGGACTCTGAATAATCTTTCCAACAAGGTATCATATGCCTTAATTGGGCTTAAGATGATTAAGTTAGGATCATTTAAGTGAAGGAACATCATGGACTGCGCACTGATCCGCGCCAGAGAACTCAGGGAACAATTGAGCCTTGAATTCGGCCTAATTTCACAATTCTTGTGAAACCTGAAATTGTAGGTCTCTTCCATATCTTTCTTGGGACAGCAAGATCACCAAATTACGATATCTGTAGCTCTAGTTATGCTCTGCCCAAGGCTACAAGGTCAAGATGAGTGAAAAATCCAAAAATTAACAATGTTTAGCAATGAAGCCCAATTAAGCCCCATAATGTCAAAGCAAAAACAATGATGGTAAAACTTGTCTAATTTCCGTCTCTCTTTGGCTTGTCCGGTTATAAACTGCTATTTATGCTTATTAATCCTGACCTAACCCTAGACCAAATTAAGTGCCTCGGAATAAGCTTTCTAACAAGGTATCATATGCCTTAATTGGGCTTAAGATGAGTAAGTTAGGCACATTTAAGTGAAGGAACATCATGGACCGTGCAATGATCCGAGCCAGAGAACTCGGGACCAATATAGCCTTGATTTTGGCCAAATTTGACAATTCTTGTGAAACCTGAAATTGTAGTTCTCTTCCTTATCTTTCTAGGGACAGCAAGATCACCAAAATCCGATATATGTAGCTCTAGTTAAGCTCTGTGCAAGGCAACATGGTCAGGATGATTGAAAATCTGAAAATTAACAATGTTTAGCATTTAAGCCCAATAATGTAAATGCAAAAACAATGATTGTAAAAGTTGTCTAATTTCCATCTCTCTCTGGCTTGTGCGGCAGTAAACTGTTATTTATGCTAATTAAACCTGACCTATTCCTAACAAATTAAGGTCCTCTGCATAAGCTTTCCAACAAGGTATCATATGCCTTAATTGGGCTTAAGATGAGTTAGTTAGGCCCATTTAAGTGAAGGAACATCATGGACTACGCACTTATCTGTGCCAGAGAACTCGGGACCCAATTTAGACTTGATTTTGGCCTAATTTGACAATTCTTGTGATACCTGAAATTGTAGGTCTCTTCCTTATCTTTCTAGGGACAGCAAGATCACCAAAATCCGATATCTGTAGCTCTAGTTATGCTCTGCGCAAGGCAAAAAGGTTAGGATGAGTGAAAAATCTGAAAACTAACAATGTTTAGCAACTAAGCCCAATTAAGCCCAATAATGTAAAAGGAAAAACAATGAACGTAAAAGTTGTCTAATTTCGCTCTCTCACACTTGTACGGCTGAAAACTGCTATTTATGGTTCTTAATCCTGACCTAACCCGATACCAAATTAAGGGCCTCTGAATAAGCTTTCCAACAAGGTATCATATGCCTTAATTGGGATAAAGATGAGTAAGTTAGGCCCATTTAAGTGAAGGAACATCATGAATGGGCACGGATCCGCGCCAGAGAACTCAGGGAACAATTGAGCCTTGATTTTGGCCTAATTTGACAATTCTTGTGAAACCTGAAATTGTAGGTCTCTTCCTTATCTTTCTAGGGACATCAAGATCACCAATATCCGATATTTGTAGTTCTAGTTATGCTCTGTGCAAGGCACCAAGGTCAGGATGACTGAAAAATCCGAAAATTAACATTGTTTGGCAATTAAGCCCAATAATGTAAAAGCATAAACAATGATTGTAAAGGTTGTCTAATTTCAATCTTTCTCTGGCTTGTGCGGCAATAAACTGCTATTTATGCTAATTAAATCTGATCTATCCCTAGACCAAATTAAGGTCCTCTGAATAAGCTTTCCAACAAGGTATCATATGCCTTAATTGGGCTTAAGATGAGTTAGTTAGGCCCATTTAAGTGAAGAAACATCATGGACTATGCAATGATCCGTGCCAGAGAACTCGGGACCCAATTTAGCCTTGATTTTGGCCTAATTTGACAATTCTTGTGAAACCTGAAATTTTAGGTCTCTTCCTTATCTTTCTAGGGACAGCAAGATCACCAAAATCCGATATCTGTAGCTCTAGTTATGCTCTGTGCAAGGCAAAAAGGTCAGGATGAGTGAAAAATCTGAAAACTAACAATGTTTAGCAATTAAGCCCAATAATGTAAAAGCAAAAACAATGATCGTAAAAGTTGTCTAATTTCGTTCTCTCTCTCTTGTACAGCTGAAACCTGCTATTTATGGTTCTTAATCCTGACCTAACCCTATACCAAATTAAGGGCCTCTGAATAAGCTTTCCAACAAGGGATCATATGCCTTAATTGGGCTTAAGATGAATAAGTTAGGCCCATTTTAGTGAAGGAACAATTTGGACTACGTACTGATCCGCGCTAGAGAACTCGGGACCCAATTTACCTTGATTTTGGCCTAATTTGACAATTCTTCTGAAACATGAAATTGTAGGTCTCTTCCTTATCTTTCTAGGGACAGCAAGATCACCAAAATCCGATATCTGTAGCTCTAGTTATGCTCTGCGCAAGGCAATAAGG
>JAUPTC010000011.1:8755651-8830704 GCA_030762895.1 Sophora flavescens | reverse complement strand
GTGGCTGCTCACGACATATGACAGGAGAAAGGTCTATGTTCCCAGACCTCCAACTTAAGAAAGGAGGACACGTTGCCTTCGGAGGGAATCAGAAAGGGAAGGTTATAGGAATTGGTACTATTGGTGGTAAACCCCCTCTTCCCTCTATATCTAATGTTCTCTTAGTTAAAGGATTAAGACACAACCTGCTTAGCATAAGTCAATTATGTGATAGTGGTTTTGATGTTTCCTTTACCAAGGATGTATGCATAGTTAAAGACTGTAGTGGCAAAACCTTCTTTCCAACGCATATTAGAACGCGTCAATCCAAATCCCGTAGCCCAAGTTATGGTCTGCACAATGAAAAGGTATCAAATATCTGCTAATGCTGAAAATAAAATACGAAAATAAAATAAAGGCAAAAATAAACTTAAATATAAAAACACAATAAAATAGTAAAATTAATAAAACAAAGTAGAGAAATGCCTAAGTACAATAGTAGAAGAATGCGCATCCGAATGCACTGATCAAACATCATGGACTGTGCACTGATCCGCGCCAGAGAACTCGGTACCCAATTTAACCTTGATTTCAGCCTAATTTGACAATTCTTGTGATACCTGAAATTGTAGGTCTCTTCCTTATCTTTCTAGGCACTGCAAGATCACCAAAATCCGATATATGTAGCTCTAGAAATGCTCTGCGCAAGGCAACAAGGTCGGGATGAGTGAAAAATCCGAAAATTAACTATGTTAAGCAATTAAGCCCAATTAAGCCCAATAATGTAAAAGCAAAAACAGTTATGGTAAAAGTTGTCTAATTTCCATCTCTCTGTGGCTTGTGCGGCTGTAAACTGCTATTTATGCTTATTAATCCCGACCAAACCCTAGACCAAATTAAGGGACTCTGAATAAGCTTTCCAACAAGGTATCATATGCCTTAATTGGGCTTAAGATGAGTAAGTTATGCCCATTTAAGTGAAGGAACATCATGGATTGCGCACTGATCCACTCCAAAGAACTAGGGACCCAATTTAGCCTTGATTTTGGCCTAATTTGGCAATTCTTGTGCAACCTGAAATTGTAGGTCTCTTCCTTATCTTTCTAGGGACAACAAGATCACCAAAATCCGATATTTGTAGCTCAAGTTATGCTCTGCGCAAGACAGCAAGGTCAGGATGAGTGAAAAATCTAAAATTTAACAATGTTTATCAATTAATCCCAATTAAGCCCGTTAATGTATAAGCAAAAACAATGATTGTAAAAGTTTCCTAACTTCTGTCTCTCTGTGGCTTGTGCGGCTGTAAACTGCTATTAATGCTTATTAATCATGACCTATCCCTAGACCAAATTAAGGGCTTCTGAATTAGCTTTCCAACAAGGTATCATAGGCCTTAATTGGGCTTAAGATGAGTAAGTTAGGCCCATTTAAGTGAAGGAACTACATGAACTGCGCACCGATCTGGGCCAGAGAACTTGGGACCCAATTTAGTATTGATTTTGGCCTAATTTGACAATTCTTGTGCCAACTGAAATTATAGGTCTCTTCCTTATCTTTCTAGGGAAAGCAAGATCACCAAAATCCGATATCTGTAGCTCTAGTTATGCTCTGCGCAAGGTAACAAGGTCCGGATGAGTGAAAAATCCGAAAATTAACAATGTTTAGCATTTAAGCCCAATTGAGCCCAGTAATGTAAAAGCAAAAACAATGATTGTAAATGTTGTCTAATTTTCGTCTCTCTCTTGCTTGTGTGGCTATAAACTGCTATTTATGCTTATCAATCCAGACCAAACCCTAGACCAAATTAAGGGCCTCAGAATAAGCTTTCCAACAAAGTATCATATGCCTTAATTGGGCTTAAGATGAGTAAGTTAGACCCATTTAAGTGAAGGAACAAAATATATTGCGCACTAATCCACGCCAGAGAACTTGGGACCCAATTTAGCCTTGATTTTGCCTAATTTGACAATTCTTGTGATACCTGAAATTGTAGGTCTCTTCCTTATCTTTCTAGGGACAGCAAGATCGCCAAAATCCGATATCTGTAGCTCAAGTTATGCTCTGCACAAGGCAACAAGGTCAGGATGAATGAAAAATCCGAAAATTAAAAATGTTGAGCAATTAAGCCCAATTAAGCCGAATAATGTAAAAGGAAAAACAATGATTGTAAAAGTTTTCTAATTTCCGTCTTTCTATAGCATGTGCGGCTGTAAACTGCTATTTATGCTTATTAATCCTGGCCTAACCCTAGAACAAATTATCATATGCTTTAATTGGGCTTAAGATGAGTAAGTTAGGCCCATTTAAGTGAAGGAACATCATGGATTGCGCACTGATCCGCGCCAGAGAACTCGAGACCCAATTTAGCCTTGATTTTGGCCTAATTTGACAATTCTAGTGAAAACCGAAATTGTAGGTCTCTTCCTTATCATTCTAGTGACAGCAAGATCATGAAAATCCAATATCTGTAGCTCAAGTTATGCTGTGCGCAAGGCAACAAAGACAGGATGAGTGAAAAATCCGAAAATTGACAATGTTTAGCAATTAACCCCAATTAAGCCCAATAAAGTAAAAGCAAAAACAATGATTGTAAAAGTTGTCTAATTTTCGTCTCTCTCTGACTTGTGCGACTGTAAACAGCTATTTATGCTTATTAATCCTGACCTAACCCTTGACCAAATTAAGGGCCTCTGAATAAGCTTTCCAAAAAGTTATTATATGCCTTAATTGGTCTTGAGATGAGTAAGTTAGGCCTATTTAAGTGAAGGAATATGATGGACTGCACACTGATCCGCGCCAGAGAATTCGGGACCCAATTTAGCCTTGATTTTGGCCTAATTTGACAATTCTCGTGAAAATTGAAATTGTAGGTCTCTTCCTTATCTTTCTAGGACAGCAAGAAAATTCTAGTTATGCTCTACGCAAGGGAACAAGGTCATGATGAGTGAAAAATCCGAAAATTAACAATGTTTTGTAAATAAGCCCACTTAACCCCAATAATGTAAAAGCAAAAACAATGATTGTAAAAGTTGTCTAATTTATGGGCCTCTGAATAAGCTTTCCAACAGGGCATCATATGACTTAATTGGGCTTAAGATGAGTAAGTTAGGCCCATTTAAGTGAAGGAAAATCATTGACTGCGTACTGATCCGTATCAGAGAACTCGGGACCCAATTTAGCCTTGATTTTGGCCTAATTTGACAATTCTTGTGAAACCAGAAATTGTAGGTCTCTTCCTTATCTTTCTAGGGACAGCAAGATCAACAAAATCCGATATCTGTAGCTCTAGTTATGCGCTGCGCAAGGCAAGAAGGTCATGAATAGTGAAATATCCGAAAATTAACAATGTATAGCAATTAAGCCCAATAATGTAAAAGCAAAAAGCAACGATTGTAAAAGTTGTCTAATTTCCGTCTCTCTCTGGCTTGTGCGGCTGTAAACTGCTATTTATGCTTATTAATCCTGACCAAACCCTAGACCAAATTAAGAGACTCTGAATAAGCTTTCAACAAGGTATCATATGCCTTAATTGGGCTTAAGATGAGTGAGTTAGGCCCATTTAAGTGAAGGAACACGAGCACCGATCCGAAAGAGAACTCGGGACCCAATTTAGCCTTGATTTTGGCCTAATTTGACAATTCTTGTAAAACATGAAATTGTAGGTCTCTTCCTTATCTTTCTAGGGACAGCAAGGTCACCAAAATTCGATATCTGTAGCTCTAGTTATGCTCTGTGCAAGACAACAAGGTCAGGATGAGTGAAAAATCTGAAAATAAACAATGTTTAGCAATTAAGCCCAATAATGTAAAAGCAAAAAACAATGATTGTAAAAGTTGTCTAATTTCCGTCTCTCTCTGGCTTGTGTGGTTGTAAACTGCTATTTATGCTTATTAATCATGACCTAACACTAGACCAAATTAAGGGACTCTGAATATGCTTTCTATCAAAGTATCATATGCCTTAATTGAGCTTAAGATGAGTAAGTTAGACCCATTTAAGTGAAGGAACAACATGTACTGCAGATTGATCCACGCCAGAGAACCTGGGACCCAATTTAGCCTTGATTTTTGCATAATTTGACAATTCTTGTGAAACCTGAAATTGTAGGTCTCTTCCTTATCTTTCTTGGGTCAGGAAGATCACCAAAATCCGATATATGTAGCTCTAGTTATGATCTGCGCAAGGCAACAAGGTCAGGATGAGTGAAAAATTCGAAAATTAACAATGTTTAGCAATTAAGCCCAATTAAGCCCAATAATGTAAAAGAAAAAACAATGATTGTAAAAGTTGTCCAATTTTCGTCTTTCTAGAGCTTGTGCGACATTAAACTGCTATTTATGCTTATTAATCCTATCCTAACCCTAGAACAAATTAAGGGCCTCTGAATAAGCTTTCCAACAAGATATCATATGCCTTAATAAAGCTTAAGATGAGTAAGTTAGGCCCATTTAAGTGAAGGAACATCATGGAATACACACTGATCTGAGCCAGAGAACTCAGGACCCAGTCTAGCCTTTATTTTGGCCAAATTTGACAATTCTTGTGAAACCTGAAATTATAGGCCTCTTCCTTATCTTTCTAGGGACAGCAAGATCACCAAAATCAGATATTTGTAGCTCCAGTTATGCTCTGCGCAAGGCAACAAGGTCATGATGAGTGAAAAATCTAAAAATTAACAATGTTTAACAATTAAGCCCAATTAAGCCCAATAATGTATAAACAAAAACAATGATTGTAAAAGTTGTCTAATTTCTGTCTCTCTGGCTTGTGCGGCTGTAAACTACTATTTATGCTTGTTAATCCTGACCTAACCCTAGATCAAATTAAGGGCCTCTGAATAAGCTTTCCAACAAGGTATCATACGCATTAATTGGGCTTAAGATGAGTAAGTTAGGCCCATTTAAGTGAAGGAACATCATGGATTGTGCACTGAACCACGCCAGAGAACTCGGGACCCAATTTAGCCTTGATTTTGTCCTAATTTGACAATTCTTGGAAATCTGAAATTGTAGGTCACTTCCTTACCTTTCTAGGGACAGCAAGATCACTAAAATCCGTTATCTGTAGCTCTAGTTATGCTCCGCACAAGGCAACAAACTCAGGATGAGTGAAAAATCCAAAAATTAACAATGGTTAGCAATTAAGCCCAATAATCTATAAGCAAAAACAATGGTTGTAAAAGTTGTCTAATTTCTGTCTCTCTCTGGCTTGTGCGGCTGTAAACTGCTATTTATGCTTATTAATCTTGACCTAACCCTAGACCAAATTAAGGGCCTCTGAATAAGCTTTCCAACAAGGTATCATATGCCTTAATTGGGCTTAACATGAGTAAGTTAGGCCCATTTAAGTGAAGGAACATCATTGACTGCGCTGATACGATTTTTTTTCTAGGCAAGTATACCTTGTCGCAAGCAAGTAATACGGTGGTGAGACCGGATATCGTCCTCAGGGATCAGTTTCCAATTACCAATTCACAAGTCAAACAACTATCTAGACTAAACTATGAAGAGAGATCAAATAATAAAATAAAGCAACAAAAGCAATAAAATATTTTTGGTCTTTTTGTGAACTTTTATTAAACACTTGGAGTGCAGAAAAAGATGTGGTCAACAGTCAGGATTAAACTACACTAATCATCCCTTAATTGCAATGAAATGATTTCTAACACAAGTCCTAATTCAATTATAACAATCAAGCCTTTGGAAATACTCAAACCCTACTGTCTTAGGTGGAATGAGCCTAAAACCCCAAATTAAACCCTAATGTCTTAGGTAGATTAACATGAGACTTTGCATAAAGAGCCAAGACTTATAAGATTGCAAGCACCCCAAGATCTATGTCTAGATTCATGAACTACTTGGCATTTGATTCATGAGCATGCTTTAATATCAATCTTTCAATTGTCTATCAAAGCAACAAATCATTCCAAGGATGGCCAAACCAAGGAAAGCATTAAGCATGGAACCAATACTAATAAATAATTAGAAACTTGCATTAAAACCAAATCCAAATACAATCAAGTTCAGAAAAGCAAACATCTAACCCCAACAATAGGGGAATTAGCTACACATGATAAAGTCTACAAAAGAGAAAGAGAGAGGAGATGAAGAAAACTCCATGAAGAATCCTCCAATCTTCTTTCAGTCCAAGAGCAGAGAGAACATCATTTTTAGGGTTCCAGCCTTCCCCAGCCGTCAGCTCCCTTTAGGGTTTCCAAGTCTCTGGTAAAAGTCCCTCATTCTGTTAAGTTTGGCTCTATTTATAGACCAGTCGCGCGTCGCGGTAATGATGGCCATCACGGCCAGGTCATGACGGGTTCTGCCCTGGGCGCGTCTTTACTTCTTGGTCTGTCACGGCCGTCATAGGCATCGCGGCTAGGTCATGACAGCTTCTGACTTTTGGCTTCTTTTTATCAACTTTGCTTGATCATGGTCGTGATGGTCATCACGGCCAGGTCGTGATGGGCTCTGGTTGGTTCATTTCTTCACTTTTCAAGCTCTATCTTCATCCAAGCTCCATCATGGTTGATCTTAAGCATTATTTCCTTAATTTCTGTAAAACAACACCACGAAACCGCCTTACCCGTTCCAAGGTAAAAACTAACCAAAAACAAACTAATCATGCCTAAACTATATGAAAAGTGCATGCAAAATGATACTGAAATATGCGTTGAAATCACACTCATCAAATCACCCCAAGCTTAAGACTTTGCTTGTCCTCAAGCAAAAACCAAGGCCAGAAGATATAAATAATCAGAGCATGGATAGTGAACCAAGAACCCGAGTAACTAATCCAAGTGACAGGCATTTTCAAATAATTCACCAAGAGATAATAAATCTCAAGTCCAATTAGAAGCTTAGGGTTACTAGACTCATATTCTCAATTATTTGGGCACTCTTTCTCACCTCACTCAAGTGTTTATGGATATATTACATTTCGCTCAATTTCCTCAAGGAATGAATTCTACCATAAGCTCGACTATTAACCAAATCTCTACTTTATTAATGAAAACATATCAGAATCAAGAGGTCTTTTACTTTGGTTGTACCGGGGCCATGGGATTAATCGTTAGGTGGGGAAATCAAGAAAGGAAATTTCAAGAAGGCTAACAAAAATATCAATCATTGCAAACATGACACCTTCTAAAATACCTTTTTGGGTTTTGACTCATTTTTCCACCTTTCTTTCTTTCTTTCTTTCTTTTATTTCTCACTTTATTTTGTCATCCCCTTCTCAATATATATTTTCTTTTTCTTTTCTTTCTTTTTCTAATTTTTTTTTTCTTTTTGTTTGGAGAAGGGGAGATTTTTAGCTCAAGAGAAATATTTTCCAACTTTCTCATCCCATACTTTTTCGACTACCTTTTTACCCTTTTTTGTAATACTTTAGAAGGTCTCCTATCGAGCATCATTCATCAATATATTTCAAGGTACCAAGAAAAGTATTTTATTTTTCTGTAGGCTCAAAATTGGGTAACTAAGGGGTAGCATTTAGTCAATCGAAGCTCAGAAGGCCGGAAAAATACCTAGTGCCTTAATCATTTTCAAAAATGTTTTCAAAGAATTTTTAAGCTTCAAAATGGTTTCAAGTCAAGTTCTATAGAATTACAATCCAAGAGGAATAACACTCTATCACAAATAATGGGGTAGATTTAATGAGTACCCCTTTATGGATCAGAAGCTCACATTTAGCAGTTCAAAAATCAATGAGAAACACAAATCTATGGAACCACATGCTAATTATCAACTATCAAAGATCGTCTCAAGAATTTTTATTTGTAGCCTTATCACCAGAATAAAAAAATTGGGTTCAAGAATTCATTATATCAATTTAATTGGCAGTAAGTTCTTACAATTGGATGCATAATTTAAGCAATGGGCAATCGAATCATGTGATCATGCAAAACTATGCCTATATGAATGCAACATGAAAAATGTAAAAAATACCCCTACCCAAAGCTTAAAAACTTACATTGTCCCCAATGTAAATAATCAAGTAGGAGAGAGGAGAAAAATGGAACAACTCACCGAGGTGGTAGCGGGTTCTGGCTTACATTCCAGTCAAAAGCTTGTTGGAAATTGTATCACGGGCGTGACCTCCATCACGGCTAGGCCGTGATGCTCTCTGATCTTCAGGGATCTCTCATCACACCCGTGATGGGTATCACGGCTGGGCCGTGATCCTTTCTGGTCTTCCTGGTTAGCTCATCACGGGCGTGACCAGTGTCACTACCGGGCGCGATGGTTACTGACTTTGTTTCTCCTTGCCCCTTTTGCTTCTCCTTCCTTCTTTCCCTGAAAACACTTAACAAAATCTATTAATTTATGATTATTTACTCTTGATCTTCTCAAATTATTCAAGAGTTAAATTCAAAAACAAATGGAAAAAGGAAAAGAAAACTTGCGTTGCCTCCCAATAAGCGCTTCTTTAACGTCACTAGCTTAACTCATTAAGAAGCATCCACCTGGATCCCATAGCCTGTGGCATAAGGGCCAAGAGATGCTCATCATGTGAGATCCTCCACCCGGATCCCATGGTTTGTGGAGTGGCAATTGCAGAAGTAATATGAATCTTCCCTCGGTTCCTCCTTGGTCAAATGGCTTTTTGACCTCTTCAGGCATAAATGTTCCATGAAGCACATGAGGTTTTACTTATGGAGCCAATTTTGTAGGATCCACACATGCATGCAAACCAATATATTTGTCCAAGGCAGCAATATCAGGATGCTTGGCAAGCATGGTGAAATATAGATCCTCTCGGCTCTCCGTGCCATGTTCTTTTTCTTGTGGCTCATCTTCCAATGCCACTTCATCAACACTTTGATCCATCCCCAAAACCAGATTTTGCTCAATTTGCGCTCCATGTGACTCTTGTACTAACTGTTTCCAAATTTCCTCAACTTGCGTTTTGAAATTTTGCATCACAGCTTCGATACTATCACAGTTGGTTCTGATTTTGGTCTCAGAGATGGACAGCTCTTGGGAATATTGTTCTAGAGCAACCTTCAAAGGTGTTTGCTCATTCCATTCCCATTCCTCCTCATGCTTCATGATTACACTATAAGCTTGTACATGAGGGCATTGATTTCCCCAGAGCTCATAGTCTCCCATGACCACATTAGGCCTAAAGGAATATTTTGTTACACCATCCAAGGCTGTAAAATGATAAGTCTCCATGATTTGCAATCCACCTTGCACAAATGTAACTAAAAAAAAATCAAATATATACAAAAAAATATATATAAACAAAAAATGTCTAAAGTAGTTGTCTACTTTGTTACTAATGATATTGGCAAAACCGATCCCTGGCAACGACGCCAAAAACTTGATACGATTTTTTTTCTAGGAAAGTATACCTTGTGGCAAGCAAGTAATACGGTGGTGAGATCGGATATCGTCCTCAGGGATCAGTTGCCAGTTACCAATTCACAAGTCAAACAACTATCTAGACTAAACTATGAAGATAGATCAAATCATAAAATAAAGCAACAAAAGCAATAAAATATTTTTGGTCTTTTTGTGAACTTTTATCAAACACTTGGAGTGCAGAAAAAGATGTGGTTAACAGTCAGGATTAGACTACACTAATCATCCCTTAATTGCAATGAAATGGTTACTAACACAAGCCCTAATTCAATTATGACAATCAAGCCTTTTGAAATACTCAAATCCTAATGTCTTAGGTGGAATGAGCCTAAAACCCCAAATTAAACCCTAATGTCTTAGGTGGATTAACATGATACTTTGCATAAAGAGCCAAGACTTATATGATTGCAAGCACCCTAAGATCTATGTCTAGATTCATGAACTACTTGGCATTTGATTCATGAGCATGCCTTAACATCAATCTTTCAATTGTCAATCAAAGCAACAAATCATTCCAAGGATGGCCAAGCCAAGGAAAGCATTAAGCATGGAATCAAATACTCATAAAGAATTAGAAACTTGCATTAAAACCAAACCAAAATACAATCAAGTTCAGAAAAGCAAACATCTAACCCCAACAACAGGGGAATTAGCTACACATGATAAAGTCTACAAAAGAGAAAGAGAGAAGAGATGAAGAAAACTCCATGAAGAATCCTCCAATCTTATTTCAGTCCAAGAGCAGAGAGAACGTCATTTTTAGGGTTCCAGCCTTCCCCAGTCGTCAGCCCCCTTTAGGGTTTCCAAGTCTCTAGTAAAAGTCCCTCATTCTGTTCAGTGTGGCTCTATTTATAGATCATTCGCGCGTCACGGCCGTGATGGGTTCTGCCCTGGGCGTGTCTTTACTTCTTGGTCTGTCACGGCCTTGATAGGCATCACGGCTAGGCCGTGACAGCTTCTGACTTTTGGCTTCTTTTTATCAGCTTTGCTTGATCATGGCCGTGAGGGTCATCACGGCTAGGCCATGATAGGCTCTGGTTGGTTCATTTCTTCACTTTTCAAGCTCTATCTTCATCCAAGCTCCATCATGTATAATCTTAAGCAATATTTCCTTAATTTCTGCAAAACAACACCACAAAACCGCCTTACCCGTTCCAAGGTAAAAACTAACCAAAAACAAACTAATCATGCCTAAACTATATGAAAAATGTAAGCAAAATGATAATGAAATATGCGATGAAATCACACTCATCATGCGCACTGATACGTGCCAGAGAACTCGGGACCCAATTTGGACGTGATTTTGGTCTAATTTGACAATTCTCGTGAAACCTGAAATTGTAGGTCTCTTCCTTATCTTTCTAGGGACAACAAGAAAATTCTAGTTATGCTCTACGCAAGGCAACAAGGTCAGGATGAGTGAAAAATCCAAAAATTAACAATGTTTAGCAATTAAGCCCAATAATGTAAAAGCAAAAACAATGATATTATAAGTTGTCCAATTTCTGTCTCTCTCTGGTTTATTCGGTTGTAAACTGCTATTTATACTTATTAATCTTGACCTAACCCTAGACCAAATTAAGGGCCTCTGAATAAGCTTTCCGATAGGGTATCATATGCCTTAATTGGGCTTAATATGAGTAAGTTAGGCCCATTTAAGTGAAGGAACATCATGGACTGCGCACTGATCCGCGCCAAAGAACTCGGGACCCAATTTAGCCTTGATTTTGGCCTAATTTGACAATTCTTGTGAAACCTGAAATTGTAGGTCTCTTCCTTACCTTTCAAGGGACAGCAAGATCACTAAAATCCGATATCTGTAGCTCTAGTTATGATCTGCGCAAGGCAACAAGGTTAGGATGAGTGAAAAATCTGAAAATTAACAATGTTTAGCAATTAAGCCCAATAATGTAAAGGAAAAAAACAATGACTATAAAAGTTGTATAATTTTCTTCTCTCTCTGGTTTGTGCGGCTGAAAACTTCTAGTTATGCTTAATAATACTGACCTAACCCAAGACCAAATTAAGGGCATCTGAATAAGCTTTGCAACAAGGTATCATGTACCTTAATTAGGCTTAAGATTAGTAAATTACGCCCATTTAAGTGAAGGAACATAATGGACTGCGTACTAATCCGCGTCAGAGAACTCGGGACCCAATTTAGCCTTGTCTTTGGCCTAATTTGACAATTCTTATGAAACCTGAAATTGTAGGTCTCTTCCTTATCTTTCTATGGACAGCAAGATCACCGAAATCCGATATCAGTAGCTCCAGTCATGCTCTGCGCAAGGCAACAAGGTTAGGATGAGTGAAAAATCTGAAAATTAACAATGCCTTGCAATTAAGCCCAATTAAGACAAATAATGTAAAAGGAAAAACAATGATTGTAGAAATTGTCTAATTTCCGTCTCTCTCTGGCTTGTGCGGCTGTAAACTGCTATTTATGCTTGTTAATCCTGACCTAGTCCTAGACCAAATTAAGGGCCTCTGAATAAGCTTTCCAACAATGTATCGTATGCCTTAATTAGGCTTAAGATGAGTAAGTTAGTCCCATTTAAGAGAATGAACATCATGGACTGCGCACTTATCCGTGCCAGAGAACTCGGGACCCAATTTAGACTACATTTTGGCCTCATTTGACAAATCTTGTGCAACCTGAAATTGTAGGTCTCTTCCTTATCTTTCTAGGGACAGCAAGATCACCAAAATCTGATATCTGTAGCTCTAGTTATGCTTTGCGCAAGGCAACAAGGTCACGATGAGTGAAAAATCCGAAAATAAACAATGTTTAGCAATTAAGCCCAATAATGTAAAAGCAAAAAACAATGATTGTAAAAGTTGTCTAATTTCCGTCTCTCTCTGGTTTGTGCTAGTTTAAACTGCTATTTATTCTTATTAATCCTGACCTAACCCTAGACCAAATTAAGGGCCTCTAAATAAGCTTTCCAACAAGTTATCATATGCCTTAATTGGGAATAAGATTAGTAAGTTAGGCCCATTTAAGTGAAGGAACATCTTGGACCGCGCACTGATCCGCGTCAGAGAGCTCGGGACCCAATTTAGCCTGGATTTTGGCCTCATTTGACAATTCTTGTGACACTGGAAATTGTAGGTCTCTTCCTTATCTTTCTAGGGACAGCAATATCACCAAAATCCGATATCTGTAGCTCTAGTTATGCTCTGCGCAAGGAAACAAGGTCAGGATGGGTGAAAAAATCGGAAAATTAACAATGTTTAGCAATTAAGCCCAATTATGCCAAATAATGTAAAAGCAAAAATAATGATTGCAAAAGTTGTCTAATTTCCGTCTCTCTCTGGCTTGTGCGCTGTAAACTGGTAGTTATGCTTATTAATCTTGACCTAACTCTTGACCTAATTTAGGGCCTCTGAATAAGCTTTCCAACAAGGTATCATATGCTTTAATTGGGCTTAAGATGAGTAAGTTAGGCCCATTTAAGTGAAGGAACATCATGGACTGCGTACTGATCCGCGCCAGAGAACTCGAGACCCAATTTAGCCTTGACTTTGGCCTAATTTGACAATTCTAATGAAAAATGAAATTGTAGGTCTCTTCCTTATCATTCTAGTGACAGCAAGATCATGAAAATCCGATATCTGTAGCTCAAGTTATTCTTTGAGCAAGGAAACAAGGTCAGGATGAGTGAAAAATCCGAAAATTAACAATGTTTTGGAATTAACCCCAATTAAGCCCAATAAAGTAAAAGAAAAAAAATGATTGTAAAAGTTGTCTAATTTCAGTCTCTCTCTGACTTGTGCGGCTATAAACTGCTATTTATGCATATTAATCCTGACCTAACCCTTGACCAAATTAAGGGCCTCTAAATAAGCTTACCAAAAAGTTATTATATGCCTTAATTGGGCTTAAGATGAGTAAGTTAGGCCCATTTACATGAAGGAATATGATGGACTGCACACTGATCCGCGCCAGAGAATTCTGGACACAATTTAGCCTTAAATTTGGCCTAATTTGACAATTCTCGTGAAACTTGAAATTGTAGGTCTCTTCCTTATCTTTCTAGGGACAACAAGAAAATTCTAGTTATGCTCTGCGCAAGGCAACAAGGTCAGGATGAGTGAAAAATCCGAAAATTAACAATGTTTTGCAAATAAGGCCACTTAAGCCCAATAATGTAAAAGCAAAAACAATGATTGTAAAAGTCGTCTAATTTACGTCTCTCTTAGGCTTGTTCGGTTGTAAACTACTATTTATTCTTACTAATCCTAACCCAACCCTACACCAAATTAAGGGCCTCTGAATAAGTTTTCCAACAGGGCATCGTATGCCTTAATTGGGCTTAAGATGAGTAAGTTAGGCCCATTTAAGTGAAGGAACATCATGGACAGCACATTGATCCACTCCTGAGAACTTGGGACCCATTTTAGCCTTGATTTTGGCCTAATTTGACAATTCTTGTGAAACCTGAAATTGTAGGTCTCTTCCTTATCTTTCTAGGGAGAGCAAGAAAACCAAAATCCGATATCCGTAGCTCAAGTTATGCTCCGCGCAAGGCAATAAGGTCAGGATGAGTGAAAAATCCGAAAATTAACAATGTTCAGCAATTAAGCCCAATAATGTAAAAGCAAAAAACAATGACAGTAAAAGTTGTCTAATTTCCGTCTCTCTCGGGCTTGTGCGGCTATAAACTGCTAGTTATGCTTATTAATCCTGACCTAACCATAGACCAAATTAAGGGCCTCTGAATAACCTTTGCAACAAGGTATCATATGCCTTAATTAGGCTTAAGCTGAGTAAGTTAGGCCAATTTAAGTGAAGGAACATCATTGACTGCCCACTGATCCGCGCCAGAGAACTCGGGCTTGTCTTTAACCTTGATTTTGGCCTAATTTGACAATTTTTGTGACACTTGAAATTGTAGGCCTCTTCCTTATCTTTCTAGGGACAGCAAGATCAACAAAATCCGATATCTGTAGCTCAAGTTATGCTCTGCGCAAGGCAAGAATGTCAGGATTAGTGAAAAATCCGAAAATTAACAACGTTTAGCAATTAAGCCCAATAATGTAAAAGCAAAAAGCAACAATTGTAAAATTTGTCTAATTTCCGTCTCTCTCTGTCTTGTACGGCTGTAAACTGCTATTTATGCTTATTAATCCTGACCAAACCCTAGAACAAATTAAGGGACTCTGACTAAGCTTTCAACAAGGTATCATATGCCTTAATTGGGCTTAAGATGAGTGAGTTAGGACCATTTAAGTGTAGGAATATCATGGACTGCGCACTAATCCTTACCAGAGAACTCGGGACCCAATTTAGCCTTGATTTTGGCCTAATTTGACAATTCTTGTGAAATCTGAAATTGTTGGTCTCTTTCTTATCTTTCTATGGACAGCAAGATCACCAAAATCCGATATCTGTAGATCTAGTTATGCTCTGCACAAGGCAACAAGGTCAGGATGAGTCAAAAATTCGAAAATTGACAATGTCTAGCAATTAAGCCCAATTAAACCAAATAATACCAAAGCAAAAATAATGATTGTAGAAATTGTCTAATTTTCATCTCTCTCTGGCTTGTGCGGCTGTAACCTGCTATTTATGCTAATTAATCCTGACCTAACACTAGACCAAATTAAGGGACTCTGAATAAGCTTTCCAACAAGGTATGATATGCCTTAATTGGGCTTAAGATGAGTAAGTTAGGCCCATTTAAGTGAAGGAACATCATGGACTGCGCACGGATCCGCACCAGAGAACTCGGGACCGAATTTAGCCTTGATTTTGGCCTAATTTGACAATTTTTGTATAGCCTGAAATTGTAGGTCTCTTCCTTATCTTTCTAGGGACAACAAGATCACCAAAATCCGATATCTGTAGCTCTAGTTATGCTCTGTGCAAGACAACAAGGTCAGGATGAGTGAAAAATCCGAAAATAAACAATGTTTAGCAATTAAGCCCAATAATTTAAAATCAAAAAACAATGATTGTAAAAGTTGTCTAATTTCCGTCTCTCTCTGGCTTGTGCGGCTGTAAACTGCTATTTATGCTTATTAATCCTGACCTAACACTAGACCAAATTAAGGGACTCTGAATAAGCTTTCCAACAAGGTATCATACGCCTTAATTGGGCTTAAGATGAGTAAGTTAGGCCCATTTAAGTGAAGGAACATCAAGGACTGCACACCGATCCGCGTCAGAGAACTCGGGACCCAATTTAAACTTGATTTGGGCCTAATTTGATAATTCTTGTGAAACCGGAAATTGTAGGTCTCTTCCTTATCTTTCTAGGGACAGCAAGATCACCAAAATCCGATATCAGTAGCTCCAGTTATGCTCTGCGTAAGGTAACAAGGTCAGAATGAGTGAAAAATCCGAAAATTAACAATGTTTAGCAATTAAGCCCAATAAAGTAAAAGCAAAATCAATGATTGTAAAAGATGTCTAATTTTCGTCTCTCTCTGATTTGTGCGGCTGTAAACTGCTATTTATGCTTATTAATCCTGACCTAACCCTTTACCAAATCAAAGGCCTCTGAATAAGCTTCCCAAAAATTTATTATAGGCCTTAATTGGGCTTAAGATGGGTAAGTTAGGACCATTTAAGTGAAGGAATATGATGGACTGCGCACTGATCCGTGCCAGAGAATTCGGGACCCAATTTAGCCTTGATTTTGGCCTAATTTGACAATTCTTGTGAAACTTGAAATTGTAGGTCTCTTCCTTATCTTTCTAGAGACAGCAAGAAAATTCTGGTTATGCTCTGTGCAAGGAAACTAGGTCAGGATGAGTGAAAAATCCGAAAATTAACAATGTTTTGCAAATAAGCCCACTTAAGCCCAATAATGTAAAAGCAAAAACAATGATTGTAAAAGTCATCTAATTTACGTCTCTCTTAGGATTGTTCGGTTGTAAACTACTATTTAATCTTATTAATCCTAACCCAATCCTACACCAAATTAAAGGCCTCTGAATAAGCTTTCCAACAGGGCATCATATGCCATAATTGGTCTTAAGATGAGTAAGTTAGGTCCATTTAAGTGAAGGAACATCATGGACTGCACACTGATCCGCTCCTGAGAACTTGGGACCAATTTAGCCACGATTTTGGCCTAATTTGACAATTCTTTTGACACCTGAAATTGTAGGTCTCTTCCTTATCTTTCTAGGGACCACAAGATCACCAAAATCCGATATATGTAGCTCTAGTTATGCTCTGTGCAAGGCAACAAGGTCAGGATGAGTGAAAAATCGGAAAATTAACAATGTTTAGCAATTAAGCCCAATAATGTAAAAGCAAAAAACAATGACAGTAAAAGTTGTATATTTTTCGTCTCTCTCGGGCTTGTGCGGCAGTAAATTGCTAGTTATGCTTATTAATCCTGACCTAACCCTAGACCAAATTAAGGTCCTCTGAATAAGCTTTCCAACAAGGTATCATATGCCATAATTGGGCTTAAGATGAGAAAGTTAGGCCCTTTTAAATGATGGAACATCAAGGACTGCGCACTGATCCACGTCAGCGAACTCGGGTCCCAATTTAACCTTAATTTTGGCCTAATTTGACAATTCTTATGAAACAGGAAATTGTAGGTCTCTTCCTTATCTTTCTAGGGACACAAGATCACCAAAATCATATATTTGTAGCTCTAGTTATGCTCTGTGCAAGGCAACAAGGACAGGATTTGTGAAAAATCCGCAAATTAACAATGTCTAGCAATTAAGCCCAATAATGTAAAAGCAAAAACAATGAGTGTAAAAGTTGTCTAATTTCAGTCTCTCTCTGGCTTGAGCGGCTGTAAACTTCTATTTATGCTTATTAATCATGATCTTACCATTTACCAAATTATGGGCCTCTGAATAAGCTTTCCAACAAGGTATCATATGCCTTAATTAGGCTTAAGATGAGTAAGTTACGCCCATTTAAGTGAAGGAACAACATGCACTACGTTCTGATCCGCGTCAGAGAACTCGGGACCCAATTTAGCCTTGATTTTGGCCTAATTTGACAATTCTTGTGAAACCTGAAATTGTAGGTCTCTTCCTTATCTTTCTAGGGACACAAGATCACCAAAATCAGATATTTGTAGCTCTAGTTATGCTCTGCGCAAGGCAACAAGGACATGATTAGTGAAAAATCCGAAAATTAACATTATCTAGAAATTAAGCCCAATAATGTAAAAGCAAAAACAATGAGTGTAAAAGTTGTATAATTTCAGTCTCTCCCTGGCTTGAGCGGATGTAAACTTCTATTTATTCTTATTAATCATGATCTTACCCTTTACCAAATTATGGGCCTCTGAATAAGCCTTCCAACAAGGTATCATATGCCTTAATTGGGCTTAAGAGGAGTAGGTTGGGACCATTTAAGTGAAGTAACATCATGGACTGCGCACTGATCCGCGCCAGAGAATTCGGTACCCAATTTATCCTTGATTTTGGCCTAATTTGACAATTCTTGTGACAGCTGATATTGTAGGTCTCTTCCTTATCTTTCTAGGGACAGCAAGATCGCCAAAATCTGATATCTATAGCTCAAGTTATGCTCTGCGCAAGGCAACAAGGTCAGGATGAGTTAAAAATCCAAAAATTAAAAATGTTTAGCAATTAAGCCCAATTAAGCCCAATAATGTAAAAGCAAAACGAATGATTGTAAAAGTTGTCTAATTTACGTCTCTCTCTGACTTGTGAGGCTGAAAACTTCTATTTATACTTACTAATCCTGACCTAACCCTAAACCAAATTAAAGTCCTCTGAATAAGCTTTCCAACAAGGCATCATATGCCTTAATTGGGCTTCAGATGAGTAAGTTAGGCCCATTTAAGTAAAGGAAAATCGTGGACTGCGCACTGATCCGCACCAGAGAACTCGGGACCCAATTTAGCCTAGATTTTGGCCACTTTTGAGAATTCTTGAGAAACCTGAAATTATAGGTCTCTTCCTTATCTTTCTAGGGACAGCAAGATCACCAAAATCCGATATCTGTAGCTCTAGTTATGCTCCGCATAAAGCAACAAGTTCAGGATGAGTGAAAAATCATAAAATTAACAATGTTTAGCAATTAAGACCAATTAAGCCCAATAAAGTAAAAGCAAAAACAATGATTTAAAAGTTGTCTAATTTCCGTCTCTCTCTGACTTGTGGGACTGTAAACTGTTATTTCTGCTTATTAATCCTGACCTAACCATTGAGCAAACTAAGGGCCACTGAATAAGCTTTCCAAAAAGTTATTATATGCCTTAATTGGGCTTAAGATGAGTAAGTTAGGCGCATTTAAGTGAAGGAATATGATGGACTGCGCACTGATCCGTGCCAGAGAATTCGGGACCCAATTTAGCCTTGATTTTGGCCTAATTTGACAATTCTTGTGAAACTTGAAATTGTAGGTCTCTTCCTTATCTTTCTAGAGATAGCAAGAAAATTCTAGTTATGCTCTGCGCAAGGCAACAAGGTTAGGATGAGTGAAAAATCCGAAAATTAACAATGTTTTGTAAATAAGCCCACTTAAGCCCAATAATGTAAAAGCAAAAACAATGATTGTAAAAGTCATCTAATTTACGTCTCTCTTAGGATTGTTCGATTGTAAACTACTATTTATGCTTATTAATCCAGAACCAACCCAACACCAAATTAAGGGCCTCTGAATAAGCTTTCCAACAGGGCATCATATGCCATAATTGGGCTTAAGATGAGTAAGTTAGGCCCATTTAAGTGAAGGAACATCATGGACTGCACACTGATCCGTTCCGGAGAACTTGGGACCCTATTTAGCCTTGATTTTGGCCTAATTTGACAATTCTTTTGAAACCTGAAATTGTAGGTCTCTTGCTTATCTTTCTAGGGACAGCAAGATCACCAAAATCCGATATATGTAGCTCTAGTTATGCTCCGCGCAAGGCAACAAGGTCAGGATGAGTGAAAAATCCGAAAATTAACAATGTTTAGCAATTAAGCCCAATAATGTAAAAGCAAAAATAAAATGACAGTAAAAGTTGTATAATTTCCGTCTCTCTCGGGATTGTGCGGCTGTAAACTGCTAGTTATGCTTAATAATCCTGACCTAACCCTAGACCAAATTAAGGGCCTCTGAATAAGCTTTGCAACAAGGTATCATATGCCTTAATTAGGCTTAAGATGAGTAAGTTACACCCATTTAAGTGAAGGAACAACATGGACTACGTTCTGATCTGTGTCAGAGAACTCGGGACCCAATTTAGCCTTGATTTTGGCCACATTTGTGAATTCTTGTGAAACCTGAAATTGTAGGTCTCTTCCTTATCTTTCTAGGGACAGCAAGATCACCAAAATCCGGTATCTGTAGCTCTAGTTATGCTCTGCGCAAGGCAACAAGGTCAGGATGAATGAAAAATTCAAAAATTAACAACGTTTAGCAATTAATCCCAATTAAGCCCATTAATGTAAAAGCAATAACAATAACTGTAAATGTTGTCTAATTTACGACTCTCTCTGTCTTGTGCGGCTGTAAACTGCTATTTATGTTTATTAATCATGACCTAACCATTGACCAAATTAAGGGTATCTAAATAAGCTTTCCAACAAGGTATCGTATGCCTTAATTGGTCTTAAGACGAGTAAGTTAGGCCCATTTAAGTGAAGGAACATCGTGGACTGCGCATTGATCCGCGCAAGAAAACTCGGGACCAATTTAGCCTTGATTTTGGCCTAATTAGACAATTCTTGTGATACCTGAAATTGTAGGTCTCTTCCTTTTCTTTCTAGGGACAGCAAGATCACCAAAATCCGATATCTATAGCTCTAGTTATGCACTGTGCAAGACAACAAGGTCAGGATGAGTGAAAAATCGGAAAATTAACAATGTTTAGCAATTAAGCCCAATAATGTAAAAGCAATAACAATGATTACAAAGTTGTCTAATTTCCGACCCTCTCTAGCTTGTGCGGCTGTAAATTGCTATTTATTCTTATTAATCCTGACCTAACCCGAGACCAAATTACTGGCATTTGGATAAGCTTTCCAACAAGGTATCGTATGCCTTAATTGGGCTTCAGATTGGTATGTTAGGCCCATTTAAGTGAAGGAACATCATGGATGCGCATGTGAGTCGCGCCAGAGAACTCGGGAACCAATTTAGTCTAGATTTTGGCCTCATTTGACAATTCTTGTGAAACCTGAAATTGTAGGTCTCTTCCTTATCTTTCTAGGGACTGCAAGATCACCAAAATATGATATATGTATCTCTAGTTATGCTCTGCGGAAGGCAACAAGGTCAGGATGAGTGAAAAATCCGAAAATTAACAATGTTTAGCAATTAAGACCAATATTGTAAATGCAAAAACAATGATTGTAAAAGTTGTCTAATTTCCATCTCTCTCTGTCTTGTGCGGCTGTAAACTGCTATTTATGCTTATTAATCCTGATCAAACACTAGACCAAATTAAGGGCATCTGAATAAGCATTCCAACAACGTATCATATGCCTTAATTGGGCATAAGATGAGTAAGTTAGGCCCATTTAAGTGAAAGAACATCATGGACTGCGCATTGATACGTGCCAGAGAACTCGGGACCCAATTTAGCCTTTATTTTAGCCCTATTTGACAATTCTTATGAAACCTTAAATTGTAGGTCTCTTCCTTATCTTTCTAGGTACAGCAAGATCACCAAAATCCGATATCTGTAGCTCTAGTTATGCTCTGCGCAAGCCAACATGGTCAGGATGAGTGAAAAATCCGAAAAGTAACAATGTTTAGCAATTAAGCCATATAATGTAAAAGCAAAAACAACGATTGTAAAAGTTGTCAAATTTTCGTCTCTCTCTGGCTTGGGTGACTGTAAACTGCTTTTTATGATTATAAATACTGACCTAACCCTAGACCAAATTAATGGCCTCATAATAGGCTTTCCAACAAGGTATCATATGCCTTAATTGGGCTTAAGATGAGTAAATTAGGCCCATTTAAGTAATGTAACATCATGGATTGCACATTGATCCGCGTCAGAGAACTCGGGACCCAATTTAGCCTTGATTTTGGCCTAATTTGACAATTCTTGTGAAACCTGAAATTGTAGGTCTCTTGCTTATCTTTCTAGGGACAACAAGATCACCAAAATCCGATATATGTATCTCTAGTTATGCTCTGCGAAAGGCATCAAAGTCAGGATGAGTGAAAAATCCGAAAATTAACAATTTTTT
Source organism: Sophora flavescens (assembly GCA_030762895.1). Classification (NCBI taxonomy): domain Eukaryota; kingdom Viridiplantae; phylum Streptophyta; class Magnoliopsida; order Fabales; family Fabaceae; genus Sophora; species Sophora flavescens. Next base: position 8,809,216 of record JAUPTC010000011.1, on the reverse strand, counting down.
GCAATTAAGTCCAATTAAGCCCTATAATGTAAAATAAAAAACAATGATTGTAAAAGTTGTCTAATTTTCGTCTCTCTCTGGCTTGTGCGGCTATAAACTGCTAATCATGCTTATTATTCCTGACCTAACCCTAGACCAAATTAAGGGCCACTGAATAAGCTTTCCAACAAGGTATCATATGCCTTAATTGGACTTATGATGAGTAAGTTAGGCCGATTTAAGTGAAAAAACATCATGGACTGTGCACTAATCCGCGCGGGAGAACTCGGGACCCAATTTAGGCTTGATTTTGGCCTAATTTGACAATTCTTGTGAAACCTGAAATTGTAGGTCTCTTCCTTATCTTTTTTGGGACAGCAAGATCCACAAAATCCGATATCTGTTGCTTTAGTTATGCTCTGCGCAAGGCAACAAGGTCAGGATGGGAGAAAAATCCTAAAATTAACAATGTTTAGCAATTAAGCCCAATAATATAAAAGAAAAAACAATGATTGTAAAAGTTGTCAAATTTTCGTCTCTCTCTGGTTTGTGCGGCTATAAACAACTATGTATGCTTATTAATCCTGACCTAACCCTATACAAAATTAAGGGCCTCAAAATAAGCTTTCCAATATGGTATCATACGCCTTAATTGGGCTTAAGATGAGTAAGTTAGGCCCATTTAAGTGAAGGAACATCATGGACTGTGCACTGCTCCGTGCCAGAGAACTCGGGACCCAATTTAGCCTTGATTTTGGTCAACTTTGACAATTCTTGTGAAACCTGAAATTGTAGGTCTCTTCCTTATCTTTCTAGGGACAACAAGATCACCAAAATCCGATATCTGTTGCTTTAGTTATGCTCTGCGAAAGGCAACAAGGTCAGGATGAGTGAAAAATCCAAAAATTAACAATGTTTAGCAATTAAGCCCAATAATGTAAAAGCAAAAACAATGATTGTAAGAGTTGTCTAATTTCGGTCTGTCTCTGGCTTGTGATGCTGAAATTGATTTTGGCCTAATTTTACAATTCTTGTGAAACCTGAAATTGTAGGTCTATTCCTTATCTTTCTAGGGACAGCAATATCACCAAATCCGATATCTGTAGCTCTAGTTATGCTCTGTCTAAGGCAATAAGGTCAGGATGAGTGAAAAATCCGAAAATTAACAATGTTTAGCAATTAAGCCCTATAAGGTAAAAGCAAAAACAAGGATTGTAAAAGTTGTCTAATTTCCGTCACTCTCTGGCTTGTGCGGCAGTAAACTACTATTTATGCTTATCAATCCTGACCTAACCCTTGACCAAATTAAGGGCCTCTGAATAAGCTTTCGAACAGGGTCACATATGCCTTAATTGGGCTTAAGATGAGTAAGTTAGACCCATTTAATGGAAGGAACATCTTGGACTGCGTACTGATCTATGCCAAAGAACTCGGGATCGAATTTAGCCTTGATTTTGGCCTAATTTGACAATTATTGTGACAACTGAAATTGTAGGTCTCTTCCTTATCTTTCTAGGGACATCAAGATCGCCAAAATCCGATATCTGTAGCTCCAGTTGTGCTCTGGTCAAGGCACCAAGGTCAGGATGATTGAAAAATCCGAAAACTAACATTGTTTGGCAATTAAGCCCAATTAAGCCCAATAATGTAAAAGCAAAAACAAAGATTGTAAAAGTTGTCTAATTTCCGTCTCTCTCTGACTTGTTCGACTGTAAACTGCTATTTATGCTTTTTAATCCTGACCTAACCCCGCACCAAATTAAGGGCCTCTGAAAAAGCTTTCCAACAGGGTATCATATCCCTAATTGGGCTTAAGATGAGTGAGTTAGGTCCATTTAAGTGAAGGAACATTATGGAATGCGAACTGATCCGCGCCAGAGAACTCGGGAAACAATTTAGCCTTGATTTTGGCCTAATTTGACAATTCTTGTGAAACCTGAAATTGTAGGTCTCTTCCTTATCTTTCTAGGGACAGCAAGATCACCAAAATCCGATTTCTGTAGCCCTAGTTATGCCTCGCGTCAAGCCAACAAGGTCAGGATGAGTGAAAAATCCGAAATTAACAATGTTTCCCAATTTAGCCCAATATTGTAAAAGCAAAAACAATGATTGTAAAAATATTCTAATTTCTGTCTCTCTCTGGATTGTGCGGCTGTAAAGTACTATTTGTGCTTATTAATCCTGACCTAACCCCACACCAAATTAAGGGCCTCTGAAAAACTTTCCAACAAGGTATCATATGCCTTAATTGGGCTTAAGATGAGTGAGTTAGGTCCATTTAAGTGAAGGAACATCATGGACTGCGCACTAATTCGAGCAGAGAACTCGGGACCCAATTTAGCCTTGATTTTGGTCAAATTTGACAATTCATGTGAAACCTGAAATTGTCTGTCTCTTCCTTATCTTTCTAGCGACATCAAGATCACCAAAATCCGATATCTGTTGCTTTAGTTATTCTCTGCGCAAGGCAACAAGGTCAGGATGAGTGAAAAATCCAAAAATTAAAATGTTTAGCAATTAAGCCCAATAATGTAAAAGCAAAAACAATGATTGTAAAAGTTGTCTAATTTCAGTCTATCTCAGGCTTGTGAGACTGAAAAATGCTATTTATGCTTATGAATCATCACATAACCCTACACCAAATTAAGAGCCTCTGAATAAGCTTTCCAACAAGGTATCATATGCCTTAATTGGGCTTAAGTTGAGTAAGTTAGGCCCATTTAAGTGAAGGAACATCATGGATTGCGAACTGGTCCTCGCCAGAGAACTCGGGACCCAATTTAGCCTTGATTTTAGCCTAATTTTACAATTCTTATGAAACCTAAAATTGTAGGTCTATTCCTTATCTTTCTAGGGACAACAAGATCACCAAAATCCGATATCTGTAGCTCTAGTTATGCTCTGCGAAAGGCAACAAAGTCACGATGAGTGAAAAATCCAAAAATTAACAATGTTTTGCAATTAAGCCCAATTAAGCCCTATAATGTAAAAGAAAAAAAATGATTGCAAAAGTTGTCTAATTTTCGTCTCTTTTTGGCTTGTGCGGCTATAAACTGCTAATTATGCTTATTAATCCTGACCTAACCCAATTAAGGGCCTCTGAATAAGCTTTCCAACAAGGTATCATATGCCTTAATTGGGCTTAAGAAGAGTAAGTTAGGTCCATTAATGTGAAGGAACATCATGGACTGCGCTTTGACTCGTGCCAGAGAACTCTGGACCCAATTTAGCCTTGATTTTGGCCAAATATGACAATTCTTGTGACACCTGAAATTGTAGGTCTCTTCCTTATCTGTCTAGGGACAGCATGATCACCAAAATCCGATATCTGTAGCTCTAGTTATGCTCTGCGTAAGCCAACATGGTCAGGATGAGTGAAAAATCCGAAAAGTAACAATGTTTAGCAATTAAGCCCTATAATGTAAAAGCAAAAACAACGATTGTAAAAGTTATCAAATTTTCGTCTCTCTCTGGCTTGGGTGACTGTAAACTGCTTTTTATGATTATAAATACTGACCTAACCCTAGACCAAATTAATGGCCTCAAAATAGGCTTTCCAACAAGGTATCATATGCCTTAATTGGGCTTAAGATGAGTTAATTAGGCACATTTAGGTAAAGTAACATCATGGATTGCACACTGATCCGCGTCAGAGAACTCGGGACCCAATTTAGCCTTGATTTTGGCCTAATTTGACAATTCTTGTGAAACCAGAAATTGTAGGTCTCTTGCTTATCTTTCTAGGGACAACAAGATCATCAAAATCCGATATATGTATCTCTAGTTATGCTCTGCGAAAGGCATCAAAGTCAGGATGAGTGAAAAATCCGAAAATTAACAATGTTTTGGAATTAAGTCCAATTAAGCCCTATAATGTAAAATAAAAAACAATGATTGTAAAAGTTGTCTAATTTTCGTCTCTCTCTGGCTTGTGCGGCTATAAACTGCTAATCATGCTTATTATTCCTGACCTAACCCTAGACCAAATTAAGGGCCTCTGAATAAGCTTTCCAACAAGGTATCATATGCCTTAATTGGACTTAAGATGAGTAAGTTAGGCCGATTTAAGTGAAAGAACATCATGGACTGTGCACTAATCCGCGCGGGAGAACTCGGGGCCCAATTTAGGCTTGATTTTGGCCTAATTTGACAATTCTTGTGAAACCTGAAATTGTAGGTCTCTTCCTTATCTTTTTAGGGACAGTAAGATCCACAAAATCCGATATCTGTTGCTTTAGTTATGCTCTGCGCAAGGCAACAAGGTCAGGATGAGAGAAAATTTCTAAAATTAACAATGTTTAGCAATTAAGCCCAATAATATAAAAGAAAAAACAATGATTGTAAAAGTTGTCTAATTTCCGTCACTCTCTGGCTTGTGCGGCAGTAAACTACTATTTATGCTTATCAATCCTGACCTAACCCTTGACCAAATTAAGGGCCTCTGAATAAGCTTTCGAACAAGGTCACATATGCCTTAATTGGGCTTAAGATGAGTAAGTTAGACCCATTTAATTGAAGGAACATCTTGGACCGCGTACTGATCTATGCCAAAGAACTCGGGATCGAATTTAGCCTTGATTTTGGCCTAATTTAACAATTATTGTGACAACTGAAATTGTAGGTCTCTTCCTTATCTTTCTAGGGACATCAAGATCGCCAAAATCCGATATCTGTAGCTCCAGTTGTGCTCTGGTCAAGGCACCAAGGTCAGGATGATTGAAAAATCCGAAAACTAACATTGTTTGGCAATTAAGCCCAATAATGTAAAAGCAAAAACAAAGATTGTAAAAGTTGTCTAATTTCCGTCTCTCTCTGACTTGTTCGACTGTAAACTGTAATTTATGCTTATTAATCCTGACCTAACCCCGCACCAAATTAAGGGCCTCTGAATAAGCTTTTCAACAGGGTATCATATCCCTAATTGGGCTTAAGATGAGTGAGTTAGGTCCATTTAAGTGAAGGAACATTATGGAATGCGAACTGATCCGCGCCAGAGAACTCGGGAAACAATTTAGCCTTGATTTTGGCCTAATTTGACAATTCTTGTGAAACCTGAAATTGTAGGTCTCTTCCTTATCTTTCTAGGGACAGCAAGATCACCAAAATCCGATATCTGTAGCCCTAGTTATGCTCTGCGCAAGCCAACAAGGTCAGGATGAATGAGAAATCCGAAATTAACAATGTTTCCCAATTTAGCCCAATATTGTAAAAGCAAAAACAATGATTGTAAAAATATTCTAATTTCTGTCTCTCTCTGGCTTGTGCGGCTGTAAACTACTATTTGTGCTTATTAATCCTGACCTAACCCCACACCAAATTAAGGGCCTCTGAAAAACTTTCCAACAAGGTATCATATGCCTTAATTGGGCTTAAGATGAGTGAGTTAGGTCCATTTAAGTGAAGGAACATCATGGACTGCGCACTAATTCGTGCAGAGAACTCGGGACCCAATTTAGCCTTGATTTTGGTCAAATTTGACAATTCATGTAAAACCTGAAATTGTCTGTCTCTTCCTTATCTTTCTAGGGACAGCAAGATCACCAAAATCCGATATCTGTTGCTTTAGTTATTCTCGCAAGCAAGGCAACAAGGTCAGGATGAGTGAAAAATCCAAAAATTAAAATGTTTAGCAATTAAGCCCAATAATGTAAAAGCAAAAACAAATATTGTAAAAGTTGTCTAATTTCAGTCTATCTCAGGCTTGTGAGACTGAAAAATGCTATTTATGCTTATGAATCATCACATAACCCTACACCAAATTAAGAGCCTCTGAATAAGCTTTCCAACAGGGTATCATATGCCTTAATTGGGCTTAAGTTGAGTAAGTTAGGCCCATTTAAGTGAAGGAACATCATGGATTGCGCACTGGTCCGCGCCAGAGAACTCGGGACCCAATTTAGCCTTGATTTTAGCCTAATTTTACAATTCTCGTGAAACCTAAAATTGTAGGTCTATTCCTTATCTTTCTAGGGACAACAAGATCACCAAAATCCGATATCTGTAGCTCTAGTTATGCTCTGCGAAAGGCAACAAAGTCACGATGAGTGAAAAATCCGAAAATTAACAATGTTTAGCAATTAAGCCCAATTAAGCCCTATAATGTAAAAGAAAAAAAAATGATTGCAAAAGTTGTCTAATTTTCGTCTCTTTCTGGCTTGTGCGGCTATAAACTTCTAATTATGCTTATTAATCCGGACCTAACCCTAGACCAAATTAAGGGCATCTGAATAAGCTTTCCAACAAGGTATCATATGCCATAATTGGGCTTAAGAAGAGTAAGTTAGGCCCATTTAAGTGAAGGAACATCATGGATTGCGTACTTATTCGTGCCAGAGAACTCAGGACCAATTTAGCCTTGATTTTGGCCAAATTTGACAATTCTTGTGAAACCTGAAATTGTCTGTCTCTTCCTTATCTTTCTAGGGACAGCAAGATCAACAAAATCTGATATTTGTTGCTTTAGTTATGCTCTGCGCAAGGCAACAAGGTCAGGATGAGTGAAAAATCCAAAAATTAAAATGTTTAGCAATTAAGCCCAATAATGGAAAAGAAAAACAATGATTGTAAAAATTGTCTAATTTCGGTCTGTCTCTGGCTTGTGAGGCTGAAAAATGCTATTTATGCTTATTAATCCTCACATAACCATACACCAAATTAAGAGCCTCTGAATAAGCTTTCCAACAAGGTATCATATGCCTTAATTGGGCTTAAGTTGAGTAAGTTAGGCCCATTTAAGTGAAGGAACATCATGGATTGCGCACTGGTCCGCTCCAGAGAACTCGGGACCCAATTTACCCTAGATTTTAGCCTAATTTTACAATTCTTGTGAAACCTAAAATTGTAGGTCTATTCCTTATCTTTCTAGGGACAACAAGATCACCAAAATCCGATATCTATAGCTCTAATTATGCTCTGCGCAAGGCACCAAGGTCAGGATGATTGAAAAATCCGTAAATTAACATTGTTTGGCAATTAAGTCCAATTAAGCCCAATAATGTAAAAGCAAAAACAATGATTGTAAAAGTTGTCTAATTTCCATCTCTCTTTGTCTTGTGCGGCTGTAAACTGCTATTTATGCTTATTAATCTTTATCTAACCCTAGACCAAATTAAGGGCCTCTGAATAAGCTTTCCAACAAGGTATCATATGCCTTAATTGGGCTTAAGATGAGTAAGTTAGGCCCATTTAAGTGATGGAACATCATGGATTAGGCATTGATCAGCGCCAGAGAACTCGGGACCCAATTTACTCTGGATTTTGGCCTAATTTGATAATTCTTGTGAAACTTGAAATCGTAGGTCTTTTCCTTATCTTTCTTGTGACATCAAGATCACCAAAATCCGATATATGTAGCTCTAGTTATGCTCTGTGTAAGGCAACAAGGTCAGGATGAGTAAAAAATCTGAAAATTAACAATGTTTCCCAATTAAGCCCAATAATGTAAAAGCAAAAATAATGATCGTAAAAATATTCTAATTTCTGTCTCTCTCTGGCTTGTGCGGCTATAAACTACTATTTATGCTTATTAATCCAGACCTAACCCCGCACCAAATTAAGAGCCTCTGAATAAGCTTTCCAACAGGGTATCATATGTCTTAATTGGGCTTAAGATGAGTGAGTTAGGTCCATGTAAGTGAAGGAACATTATGGAATGCGCACTGATCCGCGCCAGAGAACTCGGGAAACAATTTAGCTTTGATTTTGGCCTAATTTGACAATTCTTGTGAAACCTGAAATTGTAGGTCTCTTCCTTATCTTTCTAGGGACAGCAAGATCACCAAAATCCGATATCTGTAGCTCTAGTTATGCTCTGCGCCAGCCAACAAGGTCAGGATGAGTGAAAAATCCGAAAATTAACAATGTTTCCCAATTAAGCCCAATATTGTAAAAGCAAAAACAATGATTGTAAAAATATTCTAATTTCTGTCTCTCTCTGGCTTGTGCGGCTGTACACTACTATTTGTGCTTATTAATCCTGACCTCACCTTAGACCAAATAAAGGGCCTCTAAATAAGCTTTCCAACTGGGTATCATATGCCTTAATTGGGCTTAAGATGAGTGAGTTAGGTCCATTTAAGTGAAGGAACATTATGGAATGTGCACTGATCCGCGCCAGAGAACTTGGTACCCAATTTAGCCTTGGTTTTGCCCTAATTTTGTAGGTCTCTTCCTTATCTTTCTAGGGATAGTAAGATCACCAAAATCGGATATCTGTAGCTCTAGTTATGCTCTGCTTAAGGCAACAAGGTCAGGATGAGTGAAAAATCCGAAAATTAACAATGTTTAGCAATTAAGCCCAATTAAGCCCAATAATGTTAAAGCAAAAGCAATGATTGTAAAAGTTGTCTAATTTTCATCTCTCTGTCTTGTGCAGCTGTAAACTGCTATTTATGCTTATTAATCGTGACCTAACCCTAGACCAAATTAAGGGCCTCTGAATAAGCTTTCCAATAAGGTATCACATGCCTTAATTGGGCTTAAGAAGAGTAAGTTAGGCCCATTAAAGTGAAAGAACATCATGGACTGCGCACTGATCCGCACCAGAGAAATCTGGACCCAATTTAGCCTTGATTTTGGTCAAATTTAACAATTCTTGTGACACCTGAAATTGTAGGTCTGTTCCTTATCTTTCTAGGGACAGCAAGATCACCAAAATCTGATATTTGTAGCTCTAGTTATGCTCAGCGCAAGCCAACATGGTTAGGATGAGTGAAAAATCCGAAAAGTAACAATGTTTAGCAATTAAGCCCAATAATGTAAAAGCAAAAACAATGATTGTAAAAGTTGTCAAATTTTCGTGTCTCTCTGGATTGGACGGCTGTAAACTGCTATTTATGATTATAAATACTGACCTAACCCTAGACCAAATTAAGGGCCTCTGTATAAGCTTTCCAACAAGGTATCATATGCCTTAATTGGGCTTAAGAAGAGTACGTTAGGCCCATTTAAGTGAAGGAACATCATGGACTGCGCACTGATTCGTGCCAGAGAACTCGGGACCCATTTTAGCCTTGATTTTGGCCAAATTTGATAATTCTTGTGAAACCTGAAATTGTTTGTCTCTTTCTTATCTTTCTAGGGACAGCAAGATCACCAAAATCCGATATCTGTTGCTTTAGTTATGCTCTGCGCAAGGCAACAAGGTCAGGATGAGTGAAAAATCCAAAAATTAACAATGTTTAACAATTAAGCCCAATAATGTAAAAGCAAAAACAATGATTGTAAAAGTTGTCTAATTTCGGTCTGTATCTGGTTTGTGAGGCTGAAAAATGCTATTTATGCTTATTAATCCTCACATAACCCTACATCAAATTAAGAGCCTCTCAATTAGCTTTCCTATAAGGTATCATATGACTTAATTGGGCTTTAGTGAATAAGTTAGGCCCATTTAAATGAAGGAACATCATGGACTGCGCACTGATCCTTGCCAGAGAACTCGGGACCCAATTTAGCCTTGATTTTGGCCTAATTTGAGAATTCTTGAGAAACCTGAAATTGTAGGTCTCTTCCTTATCTTTCTAGGGTCAACAAGATCACCAAAATCCGATATCTGTAGCTCTAGTTATGCTCTGCGCAAGGCAACAAGGTCAGGATGAGTGAAAAATCCAAAAATTAACAATGTTTAGCAATTAAGCCTAATGAAGCCCAATAATGTAAAAGCAAAAACAATGATTGTAAAAGTTGTCTAATTTCGGTCTCTCTATGTCTTGTGCGGCTGTAAACTGCTATTTATGCTTATTAATCCTGACCTAACCCTAGACCAAATTAAGGACCTCTGAAAAAGCTTTCCAACAAGGTATAATATGCACTAATTGTGGTTAAGATGAGTAAGTTAGGCCCACTTAAGTGAAGGAACATCATGGACTGCGCACTGAATCGGGCCAGAGAAGTCGGGACCCAATTTAGCCTTGATTTTGGCCTAATTTGACAATTCTTGTGAAACCTGAAATTGTAGGTCTCTTCCTTATCTTTCTAGGTACAACAATATCACCAAATCCGATATTTGTAGCTCTAGTTATGCTCTACGCAAGCCATTAAGATCAGGATGAGTGAAAAATCCGAAAATTAACAATGTTTAGCAATTAAGCCCTATAAGGTAAAAGTAAAAACAAGGATTGTAAAAGTTGTCTAATTTCCGCCACTCTCTGGCTTGTGCGGCTGTAAACTGCTATTTATGCTTATTAATCCTGACCTAACCCTTGACCAAATTAAGGGCCTCTGAATAAGCTTTCGAACAAGGTCACATATGCCTTAATTGAGCTTAAGATGAGTAAGTTAGGCCCATTTAAGTGAAGGAACATCATGGACCGCGTCCTGATCCGTGCCTGAGAACTTTGGATCGAAGTTACCCTTGATTTTGGCCTAATTTGACAATTATTGTGAAAACTGAAATTGTAGGTCTCTTCCATATCTTTCGAGGGACATCAAGATCACCAATATCCGATATTTGTAGTTCTAGTTATGCTCTGTGCAAGGCACCAAGGTCAGGATGACTGAAAAATCCGAAAATTAACATTGTTTGGCAATTAAGCCCAATAATGTAAAAGCAAAAACAAAGATTGTAAAAGTTGTCTAATTTCCGTCTCTCTCTGACTTGTTCGATTGTAAACTACTATTTATGCTTATAAATCCTGATCTAACCCTAGACCAAATTAAGGGCCTCTGAATAAGCTTTCCAACAAGGTATCATATGCCTTAATTGGGCTTAAGATGAGTAAGTTAGGCCCATTTAAGTGAAGGAATATGATGGAATGCGCATTGATCAGTGCCAGAGAATTCAGGACCCAATTTATTCTTGATTTTTGCCTAATTTGACAATTCTTGTGAAACATGAAATTGTAGGTCTTTTCCTTCTCCTTCTAGGGACAACAAGATCACCAAAATCCGATATATGTAGCTCTAGTTATGCTCTGTGTATGGCAAGAAGGTCAGGATGAGTGAAAAATCCAAAAATTAACAATGTTTCCCAATTAAGCCCAATAATTTATAAGCAAAAACAATGATTGTAAAAATATTCTAATTTCTGTCTCTCTCTGGCTTGTGCGGCTGTAAACTACTATTTATGCTTATTAATCCTGACCTAAACCCATACCAAATTAAGGGCCTCTGAATAAGCTTTCAAACAAGGTATCGTTTGCCTTAATTGGGCTTAAGATGAATGAGTTAGGTCCATTTAAGTGAAGGAACATTATGGACTGTGCACTGATCTTCGCTAGACAACTCGGGACCCAATTTAGCCCTGATTTTGACCTAATTTGACAATTCTTGTGAAACCTGAAATTGTAGGCCTCTTCCTTATCTTTCTGGAGACAGCAAGATCACCAAAATCCGATATTTGTAGCCCTAGTTATGCTCTGCGCAAGGCAATAAGGTCAGGATGAGTAAAAAATCCGAAAATTAGCAATGTTTCGCAATTAAGCCCAATTAAGCCCACTAATGTAAAAGTAAAAACAATGATTGTAAAGGTTGTCTAATTACTGTCTCTCTCTGGCTTGTGTGCGATCAGAATCGCTATTTATGCTTATTAATCCAGACCTAACCATAGACCAAATTAAGGGACTCTGAATAAGATTTCCAACAAGGTATCATATGCTTTAATTGGGCTTAATATGTGTAAGTTCAGCCCATTTAAGTGAAGGAACATTATAGACTGTGCATTGATCCGCGCCTGAGAACTCGGGACCCAATTTAGCCTTGATTTTGGCCTAATTTGACAATTATTGTGACACCTGAAATTATATGTCTCTTCCTTATCTTTCTTGGGATAGCAAGATCACCAAAATCCAATATATGTAGCTCTAGTTACGCTCTGTGCAAGGGAACAAGGTCAGGATGTTCGTAAAATCCAAAAATTAACAATGTTTGGCGATTAAACCCAGTTAAGCCCAATAATGTCAAAGCAAAAACAATGATTGTAAAAACTGTCTAATTTCCGTCTTTCTCTGGCTTGTGCGGATTTAAACTGCTATTTAAGCTTATTAATCCACACCTAAACCTAGACCAAATTAATGGACTCCGTATAAGCTTTCTAACAAGGTATCATATGACTTAATTGGGCTTAAGATGAGTAAGTTAGGCCCATTTAAGTGAAAGAACATCATGGACTGCGCACTGATCCGTGCCAGAGAACTCGGGACCCAATTTAGCCTTGATTTTGGCCTAATTTGACGACTCTTAGAAACTCGAAATTGTAGGTCTGTTCCTTATCTTTCTAAGGACAGCAAGATCACCAAAATCCGATATCTGTTGCTCAAGTTATGCTCTGCGCAAGGCAACAAGGTCTGGATGAGTGAAAAATCCTATAATTAACAATGTATAGTAATTAAGCCCAATTAAGCCCATTAATATAAAATAAAAAACAATGATTGTACAATTTATCTAATTTCCATCTCTCTCTTGTTTGTGCGGCTATAAACTGCTATTTATGCTTATTAATCCTGACCTAACCCTAGACCAAAATAAGGGCCTCTGAATAAGCTTTCCAACAAGGTATCATATGCCTTAATTTGGTTTAAGATGAGTTAGTTAGGCCTATTTAAGTGAAGGAACATCATGGACTATGCACTGATCCGTGCAAGAGAACTCGGGACCCAATTTAGCTTTGATTTTGGCCTAATTTGACAATTCTTGTGATACATGAAATTGTAGGTCTCTTCCTTATCTTTCAGGGACAACGAGATCACCAAAATCCGATATCTGTAGCTATAGTTATGCTCTATGCTAGGCAACAAGGTCGGGATGATTGAAAATTTGAAAATTAACAATGTTTAGCCATTAAGCCCAATTAAGCCCAATAATGTAAAAGCAAAAACAATGATTGTAAAAGTTGTCTGATTTCCGTTTCTCTCTGGCTTGTGCGGCAGTAAACTACTATTTATGCTAATTAATCCCGACCTATCCCTAGACCATATTAAGGTCCTCTGAATAAGCTTTCCAACAAGGTATCATATGCCTTAATTGGGTTTAAGATGAGTTTGTTAGGCCCATTTAAGTGAAGGAACATCATGGACTACCTACTGATCCGTGCCAGAGAACTCAGGACCCAATTTAGCCTTGATTTTGACCTAATTTGACAATTATTGTGACACCTGAAATTATAGGTCTCTTCCTTATCTTTCTAGGGTTAGCAAGATCACCAAAATCCAATAGCTGTAGCTCTAGTTATGCTCTGTGCAAGGCAACAAGGTCAGGATGTTTGAAAAATCCGAAAATTAACAATGTTTGGCAATTAAGCCCAATTAAGCCCAATAATGTAAAAGCAAAAACAATGATCGTAAAAGTTGTCTAATTTCGCTCTCTCTCGCTTGTACGTCTGAAAACTGGAATTTATGGTTCTTAATCCTGACCTAACCCGATACCTAATTAAGGGCCTCTGAATAAGCTTTCCAACAAGGTATCATGTGCCATAATTGGGGTTAAGATGAGTAAGTTAGGCCCATTTAAGTGAAGGAACAATTTGGACTACGCACTGATCCCCGCTAGAGAACTCGGGACCCAATTTGCCTTGATTTTGGCCTAATTTGACAATTCTTGTGAAACCTGAAATTGTAGGTCTCTTCCTTATCTTTCTAGGGACAACAAGATCACCAAAATCCGATATATATAGCTCTAGTTATGCTCTGCACAAGGCAATAAGGTCAGGATGAGTGAAAAATCCGAAAATTAACAATGTTTCGCAATTAAGCCCAATTGAGCCCAATAATGTAAAGTAAAAACAATGATTGTAAAAGTTGTCTAATTTCCGTCTCTCGCTGGCTTGTGCGGCTGTAAACTGCTATTTATGCTTATTAATCCTGACCAAACCCTAGACAAAATTGAGGGACTCTGAATAAGCTTTCCAACAAGGTTCATATGCTTTAATTGAGCTTAAGATGAGTAAGTTAGGCCCATTTAAGTGTAGAAACATTATAGATCGCATGACTGATCTGCTCCAGAGAACTCGGGACCAATTTAGCCTTGATTTTGGCCTAATTTGACAATTATTGTGACACCTGAAATTATAGGTCTCTTCCTTATCTTTCTATGGATAGCAAGATCACCAAAATCCAATATCTGTAGCTCTAGTTAAGCTCTGTGCAAGGCAACAAGGTCAGGATGTTTGAAAAATCCTAAAATTAACAATGTTTGGCAATTAAGCCCAATAATGTAAAAGCAAAAACAATGATTGTAAAAGTTGTCTAATTTCCGTCTCTCTCTGGTGTGTGCGGCTGTAAACTGCTATTTATGCTTATTAATCCAGACCAAATAAGGGACTCTGAATAATCTTTCCAACAAGGTATCATATGCCTTAATTGGGCTTAAGATGAGTAAGTTAGGATCATTTAAGTGAAGGAACATCATGGACTGCGCACTGATCCGCGCCAGAGAACTCAGGGAACAATTGAGCCTTGAATTTGGCCTAATTTGACAATTCTTGTGAAACCTGAAATTGTAGGTCTCTTCCATATCTTTCTAGGGACAGCAAGATCACCAAATTACGATATCTGTAGCTCTAGTTATGCTCTGCCCAAGGCTACAAGGTCAAGATGAGTGAAAAATCCGAAAATTAACAATGTTTAGCAATGAAGCCCAATTAAGCCCCATAATGTCAAAGCAAAAACAATGATGGTAAAAGTTGTCTAATTTCCGTCTCTCTCTGGCTTGTCCGGTTGTAAACTACTATTTATGCTTATTAATCCTGACCTAACCCTAGACCAAATTAAGTGCCTCGGAATAAGCTTTCTAACAATGTATCATATGCCTTAATTAGGCTTAAGATGCGTAAGTTAGGCACATTTAAGTGAAGGAACATCATGGACCATGCAATGATCCGAGCCAGAGAACTCGGGACCAATATAGCCTTGATTTTGGCCAAATTTGACAATTCTTGTGAAACCTGAAATTGTAGGTCTCTTCCTTATCTTTCTAGGGACAGCAAGATCACCAAAATCCGATATCTGTAGCTCTAGTTAAGCTCTGTGCAAGGCAACAAGGTCAGGCTGATTGAAAATCTGAAAATTAACAATGTTTAGCATTTAAGCCCAATAATGTAAAAGCAAAAACAATGATTGTAAAAGTTGTCTAATTTCCATCTCTCTCTGGCTTGTGCGGCAGTAAACTGTTATTTATGCTAAGTAAACCTGACCTATTCCTAACAAATTAAGGTCCCCTGCATAAGCTTTCCAACAAGGTATCATATGCCTTAATTGGGCTTAAGATGAGTTAGTTAGGCCCATTTAAGTGAAGGAACATCATGGACTACGCACTTATCTATGCCAGAGAACTCGGGACCCAATTTAGACTTGATTTTGGCCTAATTTGACAATTCTTGTGACACCTGAAATTGTAGGTCTCTTCCTTATCTTTCTAGGGACAGCAAGATCACCAAAATCCGATATCTGTAGCTCTAGTTATGCTCTGCGCAAGGCAAAAAGGTTAGGATGAGTGAAAAATCTGAAAACTAACAATGTTTAGCAACTAAGCCCAATAATGTAAAAGGAAAATCAATGAACGTAAAAGTTGTCTAATTTCGCTCTCTCACACTTGTACGGCTGAAAACTGCTATTTATGGTTCTTAATCCTGACCTAACCCGATACCAAATTAAGGGCCTCTGAATAAGCTTTCCAACAAGGTATCATATGCCTTAATTGGGATAAAGATGAGTAAGTTAGGCCCATTTAAGTGAAGGAACATCATGAATGGGCACGGATCCGCGCCAGAGAACTCAGGGAACAATTGAGCCTTGATTTTGTCCTAATTTGACAATTCTTGTGAAACCTGAAATTGTAGGTCACTTCCTTATCTTTCTAGGGACAACAAGATCACCAAAATCCGATATCTGTAGCTCTAGTTTTGCTCTGTGCTAGGCAACAAGGTCAGGATGATTGAAAATCTGAAAATTAACAGTGTTTAGCAATTAAGCCCAATAATGTAAAAGCATAAACAATGATTGTAAAAGTTGTCTAATTTCCATCTTTCTCTGGCTTGTGCGGCAGTAAACTGCTATTTATGCTAATTAAATCTGATCTATCCCTAGACCAAATTAAGGTCCTCTGAATAAGCTTTCCAACATGGTATCATATGCCTTAATTGGGCTTAAGATGAGTTAGTTAGGCCCATTTAAGTGAAGAAACATCATGGACTATGCAATGATCCGTGCCAGAGAACTCGGGACCCAATTTAGCCTTGATTTTGGCTTAATTTGACAATTCTTGTGAAACCTGAAATTTTAGGTCTCTTCCTTATCTTTCTAGGGACAGCAAGATCACCAAAATCCGATATCTGTAGCTCTAGTTATGCTCTGTGCAAGGCAAAAAGGTCAGGATGAGTGAATAATCTGAAAACGAACAATGTTTAGCAATTAAGCCCAATAATGTAAAAGCAAAAACAATGATCGTAAAAGTTGTCTAATTTGGTTCTCTCTCTCTTGTACAGCTGAAACCTGCTATTTATGGTTCTTAATCCTGACCTAACCCTATACCAAATTAAGGGCCTCTGAATAAGCTTTCCAACAAGGTATCATATGCCTTAATTGGGCTTAAGATGAGTAAGTTAGGCCCATTTAAGTGAAGGAACAATTTGGACTACGTACTGATCCGCGCTAGAGAACTCGGGACCCAATTTACCTTGATTTTGGCCTAATTTGACAATTCTTGTGAAACCTGAAATTGTAGGTCTCTTCCTTATCTTTCTAGGGACAGCAAGATCACCAAAATCCGATATCTGTAGCTCTAGTTATGCTCTGCGCAAGGCAATAAGGTCAGGATGAGTGAAAAATCCGAAAATTAACAATGTTTCGCAGTTAAGCCCAATTAAGCCCAATAATGTAAAAGTAAAAACAATGATTGTAAAAGTTGTCTAATTTCCGTCTCTCGCTGGCTTGTGCGGCTGTAAACTGCTATTTATGCTTATTAATCCTGACCTAACCCTAGACAAAATTGGGGGACTCTAAATAAGCTTTCCAACAAGGTATCATATGCTTTAATTGAGCTTAAGATGAGTAGGTTTGGCCCATTTATGTGTAAGAACATTATAGATCGCGACCGATCGCGCGCCAGAGAACTGGGGACCCAATTTAGCCTTGATTTTGGCCTAATTTGACAATTATTGTGACACCTGAAATTATAGGACTCTTCCTTTTCTTTCCAGGGATAGCAAGATCACCAAAATCCAATATATGTAGCTCCAGTTATGCTCTATGCAAGGCAACAAGGTCAGGAAGTTTGAAAAATCCTAAAATTAACAATGTGTGGCAATTAAGCCCAATAATGTAAAAGCAAAAACAATGATTGTAAAAGTTTTCTAATTTCCGTCTCTCTCTGGTGTGTGCGGCTGTAAACTGCTATTTATGCTTTTTAATCCAGACCAAATTAAGGGACTCTGAATAAGCTTTCCAACAAGGTATCATATGCCTTAATTGGGCTTAAGATGAGTAAGTTAGGCCCATTTAAGTGATGGAACATCATGGACTGCGCACTGATCCGCGCCAGAGAACTCGGGGAACAATTTATCCTTGATTTTGGCCTAATTTGACAATTCTTGTGCAACCTGAAATTGTCGGTCTATTCCATATCTTTCTAGGGACAGCAAGATCCCCAAAATACTATATCTGTAGCTCTAGTTATGCTCTGCCCAAGGCTACAAGGTCGAGATGAATGAAAAATCTGAAAATTAACAATGTTTAGCAATGAAGCCCAATTAAACCCCATAATGTAAAAGCAAAAACAATGATGGTAAAAGATGTCTAATTTCCGTCTCTCTCTGGCTTGTCCGGCTGTAAAGTGCTATTTATGCTTATTAATCCTGACCTAACCCTAGACCAAATTAAGTGCCTCGGAATAAGCTTTCCATCAAGGTATCATATGCCTTAATTGGGCTTAAGATGAGTAAGTTAGGCCCATTTAAGTGAAGGAACATCATGGACTGCGCACTGATCTGCGCCAGATAACTCGGGACTCAATTTAGCCTTGATTTTTCCCTAATTTGACAATTTTAGTGAAACCTGAAATTATAGGTCTCTTCCTTATCTTTCTAGGGACAGGAAGATCACCAAAATCCGATATCTGTAGCTCTAGTTATGCTATGTGCAAAGCAAGAAGGTCAGGATGAGTGAAAAATCCGAAAATTAATAATGTTTAGCAATTAAGCCCAACTAAGCCCAATAATATAAAATCAAAAACAATGATTGTAAAAGTTGTCTAATTTCCATCTCTCTCTGGCTTGTGTCGTTGTAAATTGCTATTTATGCTTATTAATCATGACCTAACCCTAGACCAAATTAAGGGCCTCTGAATAAGCTTTCCAACAAGGTATCGTATGCCTTAATTAGGCTTAAGATGAGTAAGTTAGGCCCATTTAATTGAAGGAACATCATGGACTGCGCACTGATCCGCGCCATGATCCTTCATGTCAGAGTACAACCAACGTTCCTATTGCATTAATGGCTGCTGATCCGCTATCGCACACGGGTCAAAAACGAGTAATTAGAAGAAAAATTGCAGTTAGGGAACGACAACTCGAGTATCGTATCTCAAGGACTCTTGGATTATTATTAACCTACAAATCGATTTGGGGGGGGTTAGATTTGAGATCCAATTAAGAAAACAATGCAATTAAGTTATTATCGATAAGCTAGAACGATCAATCTGCTGTTTCGGTTTCCTAACTATCATTGATTCACATAATTTCCATGCCCTAAGCAGATTCTAATCCCTTTTCGATTGTAGCAGCAATTAAACAAGCGCAATTGACACTACGAGATATATGTTCCTAATTTCCGAATTAAGCAAACGGATTGAAGCTCTCGTGAATTAAGCAAACACATTCAAACACACGCGAATTAAGCAAACACGATCAAGGTATAGGAACATAGAATCATCGAAATTAATCAATACTTATTCTATATAAATTGAATTAAGCAAACAAGGCATATAGCATAATATTGAAAGAGATAAGCAAATTGATCTGGAATCATGGAACCTCAAGTGTCGGCGGAAACCGATGGACTAATCCCTGGTGATTAGTTCTCCATCACAAACGTAACAAAAACTTTTGAAATAAATTGTAAACAGTGAAAATTGGGTGTCTTTTGCGTCTGCCCTGGTGCCTTTTTATAGATCAGGTGCGCGTCACGGCCGTGACGGCCATCACGTCCCGGCCGTGACGTGTTCTGCCAAGGGCGCGCATTCAAATTCTAGTTTGTCACGACCGTGAACTCCATCACGGCTAGGCCATGATGCTCTCTGATCTTCAGGGTCTTCTCATCACGCCCGTGATGGGTATCACGGCTGGGCCGTGATGCTTTCTGGTCTTCAGGGGTAGCTCATCACGGCCGTGACCAGTGTCACGGCCTGGCCGTGATGGCTTCTGCTTTAAGTGTCCTTCCCTTTTTGATCTTCTCATTAACCTGAAAATATGAAATAGCAGTAAATGCTTTATTTGACTTAAAATTAACTAAAATATCCTAAAACTACTTAAAAGACTCAAAATGTTGCTTAAGGACAATTAAATCCAAATTTGGGCGAAAACGAGATTAAACTCGAATAATTAGTACAAAACCCATGGTCTTACTAGTAATAAAACTAGACGAGACAAAGGCTTATCAAAATACCCCAAACTTAAACTTTGCTTGTCCCCAAGCTAACTAAAACTCAAAAAGACTCAAACTTGGCAAGCTTAAAGGATTCAACCAATTTCGCACAAATTTCATGCAATTTTAACAAAAAAAAATTTCTTCAATGTTTTCCCCCTTTGCAACAATGTAATCCCCACATTCATTTACTTTAAACAGTTGAGAATTTAATCATTCATGCAGTAATCAATCTAAGCAAGGGATCCAAGTTACACACAAAAGGGAGATCACCAATTTCAAACAATTGCCTTCCTCACAAGGGCACTTAGTATTTCACCCATTTGCTCAATTTGTCTAGGCTATCAACTTTTCACTCAATTTCACATTTCAAGAGCACTTCCCATGAATTTGATTTTCATCTCAAACAAAGTACCCACCAAAACATGCATGCAACATCAAAAGGTCTTTTAAAGGTTGTAATGGGGCCTGGCTAAAGGTATGATATTCAAAGCTACTAGGCTTTACATCCCTAGGAATTAAGAGAGCATGAAAATTTTTACCTTGACTTTCACTCTTATTCCTTTTTTCATTTTTCTTTTTGATGCTTTGGGTGACTACAGCCCTTTTCCTTACAATACCCTATTTTTTTACATTTTGTACTTTTCTTTTCTTTTTTATTTTTGCCTTTGGCTCCAACCTTTATTTTTCTTTTTCTCAACCCCAAATAACATATCGTATCCTTGTAGCCACCCCAAACTTAGTTTCCTTCAACCTTTGTCTTGCTAAGCATCCATGCTCTCCTAATCCTAAGATTAGGTTAACATGTTTTTCCAGATTTTGGGCTTATAACATAAGGTCATCAAGAAACAATGGGCTTATTAGGCTCAATGTGGCTAACTAGGAAACATGCATTAGGGATGGTTCTTTTTAGGCCAAGTAGTTATTTCAAAGAAAATTGCCTAAATCATTTGATGCAACCACATAAGCATGCAAACCATGAAGAGATTCAAGCAAATCCGGGAAAGTGCAACTTAAAAGTGATTCACACAATTAAAAACATGTTGGAGGCTCAAATCCTCACCTGGACATTTTTCGCAAATTGTTTGACCGAGATTCAATCCCTAGTGTATGCATCCCTTCACCCCCAAACTTATCATAAATCGTGCAATCACAATAAAATTTCTCAAAGTTGAATTTTCAATTTTTCACATGGGGATCAATTTTCAATTTTCAAAACCTAGGGGGAAATCATCAACAATCAACAAATATCATGCAGTCAATCTATGCTAGATTTAATTAGAATCCATTAAGCTCACCGACACAAGACTCACACACATACGACACAAAGCAACACAAACAAGGAAAACAAAACAAAAACAAAGCAATTGGTTCCCTCCCCCACACTTAAGACATACATTGTCCTCAATGAAAGAACATAAATGTAAAATAAGAGTTAGGGAAAGGAGAAGGTGCTCCCTGATCAAGTTGTAGTGTAGGTGGGCTCTTCCAAGGAAAGCTCTTCTACGGTTGCATCTTCAGGCACCGAGCTCTCATGGAATAGCTTCAAGCGCTGCCCATTAACCTTAAAAACCTTGTTGCTACCTGCACTTTTTATTTCTACCGCACCATGAGGGAAAACATCAGTAACAATAAATGGGTCAATCCACTTGGATCGAAGTTTCCCAGCCATCACTTTTAGGCGGGAGTTAAACAATAAAACCTGTTGGCCCACAAAGAATTCCTTCCTAGAAATCATCTTATCATGGAAGTGCTTAGTTTTCTCTTTATAAATTCGAGAGCTTTCATAGGCTTCCAACCTAAGCTCTTTAAGCTCTTTGTAATTGGAGTTTTCTTTCAATGCCTTCTTTTTGCATTTCCAAATTACAACTTTTGACCGCCCAATAAGCACGGTGCTCAATTTCTACAGGAAGATGACATGTCTTACCGAACACAAGTCTATAGGGAGACATCCCTATCGGTGTCTTGAAGCTGTTCTTTGAGCCCAAAGTGCGTCTTCTAGACGGCGGCTCCAGTCCTTCCTGTTTGGCTGCACCACTTTCTCTAAGATCTGTTTGATTTCTCTGTTTGAGATCTCAGCCTGTCCATTAGTTTGGGGATGATATGCTGTAGAGACCCTGTGCACAACTCCATACTTTCGGAGCAAAGCTTCCATGGTGCGGTTACAAAAATGAGTGCCTTGGTCACTTATGATAGCATGAGGTATTCCGAACCTGCAAAAAATATTGGACCTGACAAAATTTGCAACAACTCTAGAATCATTAGTCCTAGTGGGGATAGCTTCCACCCAATTTGAAACATAATCAACAACGAGTACAGTATAGAGAAAACCAAAAGATGCAAGGAAAGGACCCATAAAGTCAATTCCCCACACATCAAACACCTCACAGAAAAGCATAGGTTACTGAGGCATTTCACTCTTACGAGTGATGGTTGTACCTGCTATCTGACACTCTTTACCAGTGCGGTAAATCTCATAAGAATCTTTAAAAATAGTGGGCCAATAAAAACCTGAATCTAGGATTTTTCTTGCAGTCCTTTGTGGCCCAAAATGTCCCCCTACTTGAGAAGCATGATAAAAATGCAAAATAGATTCAATCTCATAGTCGGGGACACATCTCCTAATTACCTGATCACTACCAAATTTCCAAAGATATGGATCATCCCAAACATAATATTTGGCATCACTGTTGAGTTTGTGAATTTGTGATCTAGTTGCACCTGTCGGAAAAACACCAAAGAACAAGATAATTAACAATATCAGCAAACCAAGGAGTTACCCCATGTAACTGTAAAAGCTGTTCATCAGGAAAGTCATCCTGAATGGTTGAAGGATCTTCATCCCTCTCTATTCTGCTCAAGTGATCAGCCACTAAATTCTCATCTCCACTTTTATCTTTAATCTCCACACTAAACTCTTGGAGCAACAACATCCACCGAATCAATCTCGATTTTGCTTCTGGTTTCTTCAACAAGTACTTTAAGGCTGCATGGTCAGTGAAAACAACATCCTTGGAACCTAAAAAATATGATCTGAATTTATCAAGAGCAAAAATAATAGCTAGAAGTTCCTTTTCAGTAGTAGTGTAATTAGCCTGTGCAGCATCTAAAGTTCTAGAAGCATAATAAATCACATGGGCAGCCCTGTCCACCCTTTGTGCAAGGACCGCCCCCACGGCATAGTTAGAAGCATCACACATAATCTCAAAAGGGAGGGTCCAGTCAGGAGGTTGGATGATGGGAGTAGAGGTCAATGCTTTCTTCAAGAAATCAAACGCCTTTTTGCAGTTGTCATCAAAGTTGAAGATGACATCATTCATCAACAAGTTTGACAGAGGAAGCGCTATCTTGCTAAAATCCTTTATGAAGCGCCTATAAAAACCTGCATGACCAAGAAAAGAGCGAATCTCGCGAACGCAAGATGGGTAAGGCAATGTAGAAATCACCTCAATCTTAGCAGGATCTACTGAAATACCTTTTTCAGAAATAATATGCCCCAAAACAATTCCCTGTTCAACCATAAAATGGCATTTTTCATAATTCAAAACAAGGTCAGTTTCAATGCATCTCTCCAAAACCAGATTCAAACTATCCAAGCATGCATCAAATGAGGAACCTTAAACAGTAAAATCATCCATAAACACTTCAATGCAATTCTCAATATATTCAGTAAAAATACTAATCATGCATCTCTGGAATGTGCTAGGAGCATTGCAAAGACCAAATGGCATCCTCCTGTAAGCAAAAGTGCCAAAAGGGCACGTAAAAGTTGTCTTTTCTTGATCCTCTGGTGCAATGTGGATTTTAAAGTAACCTGAAAAACCATCAAGAAAATAATAGTGCGATTTACCAGCTAGTCGTTCAAGCATTTGATCGATGAACGGCAAAGGGAAGTGATCCTTTCTAGTAGCCTGGTTCAATCTCCTGTAATCAATACAAACTCTCCAGCTATTATGAACTCTAGTGGGAACAAGTTCATTGTTTTTATTTTTTACCACTGAGTCCAGATTTCTTAGGTACAACTTGCACTGGACTCACACAATTACTGTCAGAGATAGGATATATGATACCTGCATGCAAGAGTTTTGTTACCTCCTTCTTCACAACATCAAGAATCAAGGGGTTAAGCCGCCTTTGGGGCTGCCTAACTGTTTTAGCCCCATCCTCCAACAGAATCCTATGCATACACCTGGATGGGCTAATACCTGGTATGTCGGTCAAGGTCCACCCAATCGCCTTCTTATGCTTCTTCAAAACCCGCAAGAGCTTAGTTTCTTGGTCAAAATCAAGGTTAGAGGAAATTATAACCGGGAGTTTTTCATTCCTCTCTAAATAAGCATATTTCAGATTTTCAGGAAGTGGCTTAAGCTCTAAGGAGGGTGGCTGCTCAATAGATGGTATGTTTGGGGCAGCCGTGCTGTCAAGAACTTCAGTTGAATAAACAGCTTCATTTGCACTGTCACCCTGCAAGGCAGCATCAATCTCTGCACAAACAGCACAAAGGTCAGTGTTAGTACAATCAACACATGAGTAAACATCATCAAAACCAGAAAAAGATGGAAATTCAGCAGCTACAACCAAATCATAATAAGTGTCATCAACAATTTCAGAAAGCAACTCTATTTGAAAAACAAAATGCTCTTCCAAGGGATGCTTCATAGCATCGAAAATGTTGAATTTCGCAACAATGTCACCAAATTCCATGGATATGGTTCCATCGTCAACATCAATCTTTGTTTTCGCCGTTTTCATGAACGGTCTGCCCAGAATGATTGGTGATATGCTTGAATTCGTTTCTCCTGCCATGTCCAGAATGTAAAAATCAGCAGGGAAAATCAAGTCATTGACTTGAACAAGCACATTTTCTACTACTCCAATGAGGCGAGCATTGGTCCTGTTTGCCAACTGAATAGTAAGACCTGTATGCTGCAAAGGACCAAGATCAAGATTGTTGAAAACAGAAGTAGGCATAACATTAATAGAAGCTCCTAAATCCAACATGCAATTGTCGAATTTACTATCCCCAATGGTACATGGAATAGCAAAAGTTCCCGGATCCTTGCATTTCTGTGGCATTGCCTGATTGAGGGCTGAAACGGTAACCTTTTCAGGTGCAGTTTTAGGTTGAATGAGGGCTGAAACATTTCGTCTCAAATTGATTCTCTCATTTCCCTTCAACCTCCTCTTGTGTGTGCACAAATCCTTCAGAAACTTCGCGTATTTCGGAACCTGCTTAATCGCATCAAGAAGCGGAATGTTTACCGCCACTTTTCTGAATACATCCAGAATCTCCCTCTCCTTGTCTTCCTCATCAATCTTCTTATTTTTCAGTACTCTTTGCGAGAAGGGGATTGGTGGCACACACTTCTTTTCAGCCTCAACAACAACAGAAGGTTCAGGTGTTACCTCAACAATTTTCTTATTTTTTCAGAGGCTGGTTCTGCAACTTTCCCGGATCTCAAAGAAATTGCACTCATATTAGGATTAGGGACATTAGGATTCACTACTGTTTGTGCAGGTAGTTGGTTCGATCCTTGAGCTTGCTGCATGGCATTCATCGAAGTGGCAAGCTGTCCAATCTGTGTTTGCAAAGTATGAATACTAGAATCCGTTTGTTGCTAAAACTGGAGATTGTTTGCAGCCATTTACTTGACAAGGTCCTCTAGTGAAGGTCCGGAAGGTGCAGAGGTGGTCACTTGGGGAGAGTTCTGTGGTGGTGTCAGCGGTAACATCAGCTGTTTTTGTTGTGTGGATGAGTTTCCATACCGAAGGTTTGGATGGTTTCTCCAGTTGGGGTGGTACTTATTAGTGGAAAGGTTAGGAATGTTGTACCTGTTCTGATTGTTGCCTTGATTGTAAAGATGGGCTGCATATGCTTGAGGCAAATCAGTGACCGACTCATCTTTCAGAATGGGACATATATCGGTTAGGTGTTCAGGAGAAGTACAAATACCACACAACCTTGCTGTTTGAGCTTTATCCACTTCCAACTATTTCACTAAAGAAGTAAGCTCATCAAGTCTGGTTTCAAGGGCTTTGTTGGAAGAAGAAACATGGATCTCATTCATACCCCTTGTTTCGACAGAATTGTTTCTGGTTGTGAACTGTTGGGAGTTGAGTGACATGTTCTCAATCATTGACTTGGCAGCAGCTGGAGTCTTATCAACAAGTGCTCCCCCGCTAGCAACATCTAAAATGTTTCTATCCATTGGTAGCAATCCCTCATAAAAGCACTGAATAAGCAGTTGCTCGAAAATCTGGTGCTGAGGACAACTGGACACCAACTTCTTAAATCTCTCCCAATACTCGGCCAATGATTCATTGCCTTGTCTAATACCACATATCTCTTTTCTGATTGATGCAGATCTGGAGGCAGGGAAGTATCTCTCTAGGAAGACTTTCTTCAAATCATTCCAGGTTGAAACGGAATTTGTCTCAAGATAATACAACCAATCCTTCGCAGGACCTTGAAGTGAGAATGGGAAGGCTCTCAGCTGGGTATGGTCTTCTGTTATTCCTTCAGGTCTCAAAGGTGTAGAACAAACAACCTGGAATTCTTTCAGATGCTTATGCGGATCCTCACCTTCAAGACCACTAAACCATGGCAACAAGTGTATTAAACCAGATTTCAATTCAAAAGGAGCAACGACATCAGCATATTCAATACATAAACCATTGTAATTAACATCAGGAGCAGCAAGTTGTCTTAGTGTTCTTTGATCAGGCATGTTATCACTATTGGTTGGTGAACTAGTGCTAGCCTGAATTGCTCTACGGCGTGTGTGCAAGGTTCTCTCAATCTCAGGATCAAAATCAAACAAGTCAGAACAACCAGACCTAGTAGCCAGAACTAATTCAGAAATTAATCAACAAATCTGTTAATAACAACAAGAGTCCCCGGCAACGGCGCCAATTTTGATCCGCTGTCACACATGGGTCAAAAACGAGTAATTAGAAGAAAAACTGTAGTTAGGGAACGACAACTCGAGTATCGTATCTCAAGGACTCTTGGATTATTATTAACCTACAAATCGATTTGTTGGGGGGGGGGGGGGGTTAGATTTGAGATCCGATTAAGAAAACAATGCAATTAAGTGATTATTGATAAGCTAGAACGATCAATCTGCTGTTTCGATTTCCCAACTATCATTGATTCACATAATTTCCACGCCCTAAGCGGATTCTAATCCCTTTTCGATTGTAGCAGCAATTAAACAAGCGCACTATACACTACGAGATATGTGTTCCTAATTTCCGAATTAAGCAAACGGATTGAAGCTCTCGTGAATTAAGCAAACACGATCAATCACACGCGAATTAAGCAAACGCGATCAAGGTATAGGAACATAGAATCATCGAAATTAATCAATACTTATTCTATATAACTTGAATTAAGCAAACAAGGCATGTAGCATAATTTTGAAAGAGATAAGCAAATTGATCGGGAATTATGGAACCTCAAGTGTCGGCAGAAACCGATTACAGTAGACTAATCCCTGGTGATTAGTTCTCCATCACAAACGTAACAAAAACTTTTGAAATAAATTGTAAACAGTGAAAATTGTGTGTCTTTTGCGTCTACCCTGGTGCCTTTTTATAGATCAGGTACGCGTCACGGCCGTGATGGCCATCACGGCCAGACCGTGACGTGTTCTTCCAAGGGCGCGCATTCAAATTCTAGTCTGTCACGGTCGTGACCTCCATCACGACTAGGCCGTGATGCTCTCTGATCTTCAGGGTTTTCTCATCACGCCCGTGATGGGTATCACGGCTGGGCCGTGATGCTTTCTGGTCTTCAGGGGTAGCTCATCACGGCCGTGACCAGTGTCACGGCCTGGCCGTGATGGCTTCTGCTTTAAGTGTCCTTCCCTTTTTGCTCTTCTCATTAACCTGAAAATATGAAATAGCAGTAAATGCTTTATTTGACTCAAAATTAACTAAAATATCCTAAAACTACTTAAGAGACTCAAAATGTTGCTTAAGGACAATTAAATCCAAATTTGGGTGAAAACGAGATTAAACTCGAATAATTAGTACAAAACCCATGGTCTTACTAGTTATAAAACTAGACGAGACAGAGGCATATCAACTGCCCAGAACGACTCTATTGCATTAATGGCTGCCCAGAACGACTCTATTGCATTAATGGCTGCCCAGAACGATTCTATTGCATTTAATGAAGTTCTGCTTGAAGCCAACATCTGAGGGAATGTCTCTAACGGATCCTAAATGCTTGAAGACCATAACTACAGAAATTGTTGAAGACCTACAATCCTAATCGCTGAAGAGGCTAGGTGTGCAAACAATACTTGTTATGAGCCAGAAGAGGCTAGGCGTGCAAACATTACTTGTCTTTGAGCCCGAAGAGGCTAGGTGTGCAAACAATACTTGAGTCTGTAACCTGATCAGTTATAGTGGATAAATCTTGGTGCTGCCAAGGACTGGACGTAGCTCTTTGTTTTGAAGAGTAAACCAGGATAAATAACTGTGTCAATCTCTCCTTCCTTAAACACTTTAATTGCTTTAGTTTTTCTTACGTCTATCAAGTGGTGTGTTTGCAAAAGTCACCCGTCCATCCTGTATTCTTCCACTCGTCCAAAACTAGATTCTGTTTACGAAAAGATTTCAACTTTACTTAAATTCTCATAAACACAATTCAACCCCCCTTCTCGTGTTTATACTTGTCTATTTTAGCATATGCCATAATTGGGCTTAAGATGAGTGAGTTAGGCCAATTTAAGTGAAGGAACATCATGGACTGCGCACTGATCCGCGCCAGAGAACTCGGGACCCAATTTTGCTTTGATTTTGACCTAATTTGACTATTCTTGTGAAACCTGAAATTGTAGGTCTCTTCCTTATCTTTCTAGGGACAGCAAGATCACCAAAATCCAATATCTGTAGCTCTAGTTATGCTCTGCCCAAGGCAACAAGGTCAGGATGAGTGAAAAATCCGAAAATTAACAAAGTTTAGCAATTAAGCCCAATAATGTAATAGCAAAAACAATAGTTGTAAAAGTTGTCTAATTTCCATCTCTCTGGCTTGTGCCATTGTAAACTACTATTTATGCTTATTAATCATGACCTAACCCTAGACCAAATTAAGGGCCTCTGAATAAGCTGTCCAACAAGGTATCATATGCCTTAATTAGGCTTAAGATGAGTAAGTTAGGCCCATTTAAGCGAAGGAACATCATGGACTGCGAACTGATCCGTGCCAGAGAACTCGGCACCCATTTTAACCTTGAGTTTGGCTTAATTTGACAATTCTTGTGAAAACTAAAATTGTAGGTCTCTTCCTTATATTTCTAGGGACAGCAAGATTACCAAAATCCGATATCGGTAGCTCTAGTTATGCTCTGTGCAAGGCAACATGGTCAGGATGAGTGAAAAATCAAAAAATTAACAATGTTTAGCAATTAAGCCCAATAATGTAAAAGCAAAAACAATGATTGTAAAAGTTGTCTAATTTTCGACTCTCTCTGTCTTGTGCGGATGTAAACTACTATTTATGCTTATTCATCCTGAGCTAACCCTAGACCAAATTAAGGGCCTCTGAATAAGCTTTCCAACAAGGTATCATATGCCTTAATTGGGATTAAGATGTGTAAGTTAGTGCCATTTAAGTGAAGGAACAACATGGAATGTGCACTTGTCTAAGCCAGAGAACTCGGGACCCAATTTAGCCTTGATTTTGGCCTAATTTGACAATTCTTGTGAAACCTGAAATTGTAGGTCTCTTCCTTATCTTTCTAGGGACGGCAAGATCACCAAAATCCGATATCTGTAGCTCTAGTTATGCTCTGCCTACGGCAACAAGGTCAGGATGAGTGGAAAATCTGAAAATTAACAATGTTTAGCAATTAAGCCTAATTAAGCCCCATAATGTAAAAGCAAAAACAATGATGGTAAAAGTTGTCTAATTTTAGTCTCTCTCTGGCTTGTCCGGTTGTAAACTGCTATTTATGTTTATTAATCCTGACCTAACCCTTGACTAAATTAAGGGCCTGGGAATAAGCTTTCCCACTTAAGTGAAGGAACATCATGGACTGCACACTGATCCATGCCAGAGAACTCGGGACACAATTTAGCCTTGATTTTGACCTAATTTGACAATTCTTATGAAAACAGAAATAGTAGGTCTCTTCCTTATCTTTCTACTGACAGCAAGATCACCAAAATCCGATATCTGTAGCTCTAGTTATGCTCTGCGCAAGGCAACACGGTCAGGATGAGTGAAAAATCTGAAAATTAACAATGTTTAGCAATTAAGCCCAATAATGTAAAAGCAAAAACAATGATTATAAAATTTGTCTAATTTCCATCTATCTCTGGCTTCTGCGGCTGTAAACTTCTGTTTATGCTTATTAATCCCGACCTAACCCTAGACCAAATTATGGGCCTCTGAATAAGCTTTCCAACAAGGTATCATATGCCTTAATTGGGATTAAGATGTGTGGCAGTTAGGGCCAATTAAGTGAAGGAAAATCATGAACTGCGCAGTGATCCGCGCCAGAGGATCCGGGATCCAATTTAGCCTTGATTATGGCCTAATTTGACAATTCTTGTGAATACTGAAATTGTAGGTCTCTTCCTTATCATTCTAGGGACAATAAGATCACCAAAATCCGATATCTGTAGCTCTAGTTATGCTCTACGCAAGGCAACAAGTTCAGGATGAGTGAAAAATCCGAAAATTTACAATGTTTAGCAATTAAGTCCAATAATGTAAAAGCAAAAACAATGATTGTAAAAGTTGTCTATGTTCCACCTCTCTCTGGCTTGTGCGGCTGTAAACTACTATTTATTCTTATTAATCCTAACCTAACCCTAGACCAAATTAAGGGCCTCCGAATAAGCTTTCAAACAAGGTATCATATGCCTCAATTGGGCTTAAGATGGGTAAGTTAGGCCCATTTAAGTGAAGGAACATCATGGACTGCGCACTTGTTTGAGCCAGAGAACTCGGGACACAATTTAGCCTCGATTTTGGCCTAATTCGACAATTCTTGTGAAACCTGAAATTGTAGGTCTCTTCCTTATCTTTCCAGGGACAGCAACATATCCTAGATCCGATATCTGTAGCTCTAGTTATGCTCTGCCCATGGCAACAAGGTCAGGATGAGTGAAAAATCCGAAAATTAACAATGTTTAGCAATTAAGCCTAATTAAGCCCAATAATGTAAAAGCAAAAACAATGATAGTAAAAGTTGTCTAATTTCCGTCTCTCTCTGGCTTGTACGGCGATAAACTGATATTTATACTTATTAATCCTGAAATAACCCTAGACCAAATTAAGGGCCTCGGAATAAGCTTTCCAACAAGGTATCATATGCCTTAATTGGGCTTAAGATGAGTAAGTTAGGCCAATTCAAGTGAAGGAACATCATGGGCTGCGCACTGATCCGCGCCAGAGAACTCGGGACACAATTTAGCCTTGATTTTGACCTAATTTGACAATTCTTGTGAAACCTGAAATTGTAGGTCTCTTCCTTATCTTTCTAGGGACAGCTAGATCGGCAAAATCCGATATCTGTAGCTCTAGTTATGCTCTGCGCAAGGTAACAAGGTCAGAATGAGTGAAAAATTCGAAAATTAACAATGTTTAGCAATTAAGCCCAATAATGTAAAAGCAAAAACAATGATTATAAAAGTTGTCCAAATTTCGTCTCTCTCTGGCTTGTGCGGCTGTAAACTGTTATTTATGCTTATTAATCCTGACCTAACCCTAGACCAAATTAAGGGCCTCTGAATAAGCTTTACAACAAGGTATCATATGCCTTAATTGGGCTTAATATGACTAAGTTAGGCCCATTTAAGTGAAGGAACATCATAGACTGCACACTGATCCGCACCATAGAACTCGAAACCCAATTTAGACTTGATTTTGGCCTAATTTGACAATTCTTGCGAAACCTGAAATTTTAGTTCTCTTCCTTATCTTTCTAGGGACAGTAAGATCACCAAAATCCGATATCTGTAGCTCTAGTTATGCTCTGCCCAAGGCTACAAGGTCAGGATGAGTGAAAAGTCCGAAAATTAACAATGTTTAGCAATGAAGCCCAATTAAGCACCATAATGTAAAAGCAAAAACAGTGAAGGTAAAAGTTGTCTAATTTCCGTCTCTCTCTGGCTTGTCCGGCTGTAAACTGCTATTTATGCTTATTTATCCTGACCTAACACTAGATCAAATTAAGGGCCTCTTAATAAGCTTTCAACAAGGTATCATATGCCTTAATTGGGATTAAGATGAGTAAGTTAGGCCCATTTAAGTGAAGGAACATCATGGACTGCACACTGATCCGCGCCAGAGAACTCGGGACACAATTTAGCCTTGATTTTGAACTAATTTGACAATTCTTGTGAAACTTGAAATTGTAGGTCTCATCCTTATCTTTCTACTGACAGCAAGATCACCAAAATCCGATATATGTAGCTCTAGTTATGCTCTGCGCAAGGCAACACGGTCAGGATGAGTGAAAAATCTGAAAATTAACAATGTTTAGCAATTAAGCCCAATAATGTAAAAGCAAAAACAATGATTATAAAATTTGTCTAATTTCCGTCTATCTCTGGCTTCTGCGGCTGTAAACTTCTGTTTATGCTTATTAATCCCGACCTAACCCTAGACCAAATTATGGGCCTCTGAATAAGCTTTCCAACAAGGTATCATATGCCTTAATTGGGATTAAGATGTGTGGCAGTTAGGGCCAATTAAGTGAAGGAAAATCATGAACTGCGCAGTGATCCGCGCCAGAGGATCCGGGATCCAATTTAGCCTTGATTATGGCCTAATTTGACAATTCTTGTGAATCCTGAAATTGTAGGTCTCTTCCTTATCATTCTAGGGACAGTAAGATCACCAAAATCCGATATCTGTAGCTCTAGTTATGCTCTACGCAAGGCAACAAGGTCAGGATGAGTGAAAAATCCGAAAATTTACAATGTTTAGCAATTAAGTCCAATAATGTAAAAGCAAAAACAATGATTGTAAAAGTTGTCTAAGTTCCACCTCTCTCTGGCTTGTGCGGCTGTAAACTACTATTTATTCTTATTAATCCTAACCTAACCCTAGACCAAATTAAGGGCCTCCGAATAAGCTTTCAAACAAGGTATCATATGCCTCAATTGGGCTTAAGATGGGTAAGTTAGGCCCATTTAAGTGAAGGAACATCATGGACTGCGCACTTGTTTGAGCCAGAGAACTCGGGACACAATTTAGCCTCGATTTTGGCCTAATTCGACAATTCTTGTGAAACCTGAAATTGTAGGTCTCTTCCTTATCTTTCCAGGGACAGCAAGATACCCTAGATCCGATATCTGTAGCTCTAGTTATGCTCTGCCCATGGCAACAAGGTCAGGATGAGTGAAAAATCCGAAAATTAACAATGTTTAGCAATTAAGCCTAATTAAGCCCAATAATGTAAAAGCAAAAACAATGATTGTAAAAGTTGTCTAATTTCCGTCTCTCTCTGGCTTGTACGGCGATAAACTGATATTTATACTTATTAATCCTGAAATAACCCTAGACCAAATTAAGGGCCTCGGAATAAGCTTTCCAACAAGGTATCATATGCCTTAATTGGGCTTAAGATGAGTAAGTTAGGCCAATTCAAGTGAAGGAACATCATGGGCTGCGCACTGATCCGCGCCAGAGAACTCGGGACACAATTTAGCCTTGATTTTGACCTAATTTGACAATTCTTGTGAAACCTGAAATTGTAGGTCTCTTCCTTATCTTTCTAGGGACAGCTAGATCACCAAAATCCGATATCTGTAGCTCTAGTTATGCTCTGCGCAAGGTAACAAGGTCAGGATGAGTGAAAAATTCGAAAATTAACAATGTTTAGCAATTAAGTCCAATAATGTAAAAGCAAAAACAATGATTATAAAAGTTGTCCAAATTCCGTCTCTCTCTAGCTTGTGCGGCTGTAAACTGCTATTTATGCTTATTAATACTGACCTAACCCTAGACCAAATTAAGGGCCTCTGAATAAGCTTTACAACAAGGTATCATATGCCTTAATTGGGCTTAATATGACTAAGTTAGGCCCATTTAAGTGAAGGAACATCATAGACTGCACACTGATCCGCACCATAGAACTCGAAACCCAATTTAGACTTGATTTTGGACTAATTTGACAATTCTTGCGAAACCTGAAATTTTAGTTCTCTTCCTTATCTTTCTAGGGACAGTAAGATCACCAAAATCCGATATCTGTAGCTCTAGTTATGCTCTACCCAAGGCTACAAGGTTAGGATGAGTGAAAAGTCCGAAAATTAACAATATTTAGCAATGAAGCCCAATTAAGCACCATAATGTAAAAGCAAAAACAGTGAAGGTAAAAGTTGTCTAATTTCCGTCTCTCTCTGGCTTGTCTGGCTGTAAACTGCTATTTATGCTTATTTATCCTGACCTAACCCTAGATCAAATTAAGGGCCTCGGAATAAGCTTTCAACAAGGTATCATATGCCTTAATTGGGATTAAGATGAGTAAGTTAGGCCCATTTAAGTGAAGGAACATCATGGTCACCGATCCATCCGCGCCAGAGAACTCGGGACACAATTTAGCCTTGATTTTGGCCTAAATCGACAATTCTTGCGAAACCTGAAATTGTAGGTCTCTTCCTTATCTTTCCAGGGATAGCAAGATCATCCCAAAATCCGATATCTGTAGCTCTAGTTATGCTCGCCCAAGGCAACAAGGTCGGGATGAGTGAAAAATCCGAAAATTAACAATGTTTAGCAATTAAGCCAATTAAGCCCAATAATGTAAAAGCAAAAACAATGATTGTAAATTTGTCTAATTTCCCTCTCTCTCTCTTGTACGGAAGTAAACTGATATATAAGCTTATTAATCTTGAAATAACCCTAGACCAAATTAAGGGCCTCGGAATAAGCTTTCCAACAAGGTATCATATGCCTTAATTGGGCTTAAGATGAGTAAGTTAGGCCAATTCAAGTGAAGGAACATCATGATCCGCGCCGAGAGAACTCGGGACACAATTTAGCCTTGATTTTGACCTAATTTGACAATTCTTGTGAAACCAGAAATTGTAGGTCTCTTCCTAAACTTTCTAGGGACAACTAGATCACCAAAATCTGATATCTGTAGCTCTAGTTATGCTCTGCGCAAGGTAACAAGGTCAGAATGAGTGAAAAATCTGAAAATTAACAATGTTTAGCAATTAAGCCCAATAATGTAAAAGCAAAAAAAATGATTATAAAAGTTGTCCAATTTCTGTCTCTCTCTGCTTGTGCGGCTGTAAACTGCTATTTATGCTTATTAATCCTGACCTAACCCTAGACCAAATTAAGGGCCTCTGAATAAGCTTTACAACAAGGTATCATATGCCTTAATTGGGCTTAATATGACTAAGTTAGGCCCATTTAAGTGAAGGAACATCATAGATCGCACACCGATCCGCACAGAGAACTCGAAACCCAATTTAGACTTGATTTTGGCCTACTTTGACAATTCTTGCGAAACCTGAAATTTAAGTTCTCTTCCTTATCTTTCTAGGGACAGTAAGATCACCAAAATCCGATATCTGTAGCTCTAGTTATGCTCTGCCCAAGGCTTCAAGGTCAGGATGAGTGAAAAGTCTGAAAATTAACAATGTTTAGCAATGAAGCCCAATTAAGCACCATAATGTAAAAGCAAAAACAGTGAAGGTAAAAGTTGTCTAATTTCCGTCTCTCTCTGGATTTTCCGGTTGTAAACTGCTATTTATGCTTATTTATCCTGACCTAACCCTAGATCAAATTAAGGGCCTCGGAATAAGCTTTCCAACAAGGTATCATATGCCTTAATTGGGCTTAAGATGAGTAAGTTAGGCCAATTCAAGTGAAAGAACATCATGGACTGCGCACTGATCCGCGACAGAGAACTCGATACCCAATTTAGCCTCGATTTTGGCCTAATTTGACAATTCTTGTGAAACCTGAAATTGTAGGTCTCATCCTTATCTCTCTAGGGACAACAAGATATCCAAAATCTGATATTTGTAGCTCTAGTTATGTTCTGCGCAAGGCAACTTGGTCAAATTGATTGAAAAATCTGAAAATTAACAATATTTAGCAATTAAGCCCAATTTGCCCCATAATATAAAGCAAAAACAATGATGGTAAAAGTTGTCTAATTTTCGTCTCTCTCTGGCTTGTCCGTCTGTAAACTGCTATTTTTGCTTATTAATCCTGACCTAACCCTAGACCAAATTAAGGTACTCCGAATAAGCTTTCCAACAAGGTATCATATGCCTTAATTGGGCTTAAGATGAGTAAGTTAGGCCAATTTAAGTGAAGGAACATCATGGACTCTGCACTGATCCGCGACAGAGAACTCGATACCCAATTTAGCCTCGATTTTGGCCTAATTTGACAATTCTTGTGAAACCTGAAATTGTTGGTCTCTTCTTTATCTTTCTAGGGACAGCAAGATCACCAAAGTCCGATATCTGTAGCTCTAGTTATGCTATGTACAAGGCAACAAGGTCAGGATGAGTGAAAAATCCGAAAATTAACAATGTTCCGCAATTAAGACTAATTAAGCCCAATAATTTAAAAGCAAAAACAATGATTGTAAAAATTGTCTAATTTCCATCTCTCTCTGGCTTGTGCAGTTGTAAACTGCTATTTATGCTTATTAATCCTAACCTAACACTAGAACAAATTAAGGGACTCCAAATATGCTTTCCAACAAGGTATCATACAC
Organism: Sophora flavescens; assembly: GCA_030762895.1. Classification (NCBI taxonomy): domain Eukaryota; kingdom Viridiplantae; phylum Streptophyta; class Magnoliopsida; order Fabales; family Fabaceae; genus Sophora; species Sophora flavescens. The sequence goes on along the minus strand of JAUPTC010000011.1, from coordinate 8,772,954 downwards.
CTTAATTGGGCTTAAGATGAGTAAGTTATTCCTATTTAAGTGAAGGAACATCATGGACTGCGCAATGATCCGTGCCAGAGAACTCGGGACCCAATTTAGCCTTGATTTTGGCCTAATTTGACTATTCTTGTGAAACCTGATATTGTAGGTCTCTTCCTTATCTTTCTAGGGACAACAAGATCACCAAAATCCTATATTTGTAGCTCTGGTTATTCTCTGTGCAAGGCAACAAGGTCAGGATGAGTGAAAAATCCGAAAATTAACAATGTTTAGCAATTAAGCCTAATTAAGCCCAATAATGTAAACGGAAAAACAACGATTGTAAAAGTTGCCTAATTTCTGTCTCTCTCTGGTTTGTGTGACTGTAAACTGTTATTTATGCTTATTAATCCGGACCTAAACCAAGACCAAATTAAGGGCCTCTGAATAAACTTTCCAACAAGGTATTATATCCCTTAATTTAGCTTAAGATGAGTAAGTTAGGCACATTTGAGTGAAGGAACATCATAGACTACACACTGATCCGCGCCAGAGAAGTCGGGACCCAATTTAGACTTGATTTTGACCTAATTTGACAATTCTTGTGAAACCTGAAATTGTAGGTGTCTTCCTTGTCTTTCTGGGGACAGCAAGATCACCAAAATCCGATATCTGTAGCTCTAGTTATGATCTGCGCAAGACAACAAGGTCAGGATGAGTGAAAAATCCGAAAATTAACAATGTTTAGCAATTAAGCCCAATTAAGCTCAATAATGTAAAAGCAAAAACAATGATTGTACAAGTTGTCTAATTTCCGTCTCTATCTGACTTGTGCGGCTGTAAACTGCTATTTATGCTTATTAATCCTGACCTAACCCTAGACCAAATTAAGGGACCGCGAATAAGCTTTCCAACAAGGTATCATATGCCTTAATTGGGCTTAAGATGAGTAAGTTAGGCCCATTTAAGTGAAGGAAAATCATGGACTCTGCACGGATCCGAGCCAAATAACTCGGGACACAATTTGCCTTCATTTTGACCAAATTTGACAATTCTTATGAAACCTGAAATTGTAGGTCGCTTCCTTATCTTTCTAGGGATAGCAAGATCACCAAAATCCTATATCTATAGCTCTAGTTATACACTGTGCAAGGCAACAAGGTCAGGATGAGTGAAAAATCCAAAAATTAACAATGTTTAGCAATTAATCCCAATTAAGCCGCATAATGTAAAAGCAAAACAATGATTGTAAAAGTTGTCTAATTTCCGTCTCTCTCTGGGTTGTCCAACTGTAAAATGCTATTTATGCTTATTAATCATTTCCCAACCCTAGACCAAATTAAGAGCCTTTGAATAAGCTTTCCAACAAGGTTTCATATTCTTTAATTGGGCTTAAGATCAGTAAGTTAGGCCCATTTAAGTGAAGGAACTTCATGGACTACGCACTCATCCGCGCCAGAGAACTCGGGACCCAATTTATCCTTCATTTTGACCTAATTTGATAATTCTTGTGAAACATGAAATTGTAGGTCTCTTCCTTATCTTTCTAGGGACTGCAATATCACCAAAATCCGATATTTGTAGCTCTAGTTATGCTCTGCGCAAGGTAACAAGGTCAGGACGAGTGAAAAATCCGAAAATTAACAATGTTTAGCAATTAAGCCCAATAATGTAAAAGCAAAAACAATGATTATAAAAGTTGTCCAATTTCCGTCTCTCTCTGAACTCTGCGTCTGTAAACTGCTATTTATGCTTATTAATCCTGAGCTAACCCTAGACCAAATTATGGGCCTCTGAATAAGCTTTCCAACAAGGTATCATATGCCTTAATTGGGATTAAGATGTGTAAGTTAGGCCCATTTAAGTGAAGGAACATCATGGACTGTGCAGTGATCCGCGCCAGAGAACTCAGGATCCAATTTAGCCTTGATTTTGGCCAAATTTGACAATTCTTGTGAAACCTGACAATGTAGATCTCTTCCTTATCTTTCTAGGGACCGCATCACCCAAATCTGATATCTGTAGCTCTAGTTATGCTTTGCGCAAGACAACAAGGTCAGGATGAGTGAAAAATCCGAAAATTAACAATGTTTAGGAATTAAGCCCAATAATGTGAGAGCAAAAACAATGATTGTAAAAGTTGTCTAATATTCGACTCTCTCTGGTTTGTGCGGCTGTAAACTGCTATTTATGCTTATTAATCCTGACCTAACCCTAGACCAAATTAAGGGACACCTAATAAGCTTTCCAACAAGGTGTCATATGCCTTAATTGGGCTTAAGATGAGTAAGTTAGGCCCTTTTAAGTGAAGGAACATCATGGACTGCGCACTGATCCGTGCCAGAGAACTCGAGACCCAATTTAGCCATGATTTTGGCCTAATTTGACAATTCTTGTGAAACATGAAATTGTAGGTCTCTTCCTTATCTTTCTAGGTACAGCAAGATCACCAAAATCCTATATCTATAGCTCTAGTTATACTCTGTACAAGGCAACAACGTCAGGATGAGTGAAAAACCCGAAAATTAACAATGTTTAGAAATTAAGCCCAATTAAGCCCCATAATGTAAAAGTAAAAACAATGATTTAAAAGTTGTCTAATTTCCGTCTCTCTCTGGGTTGTCCAGCTGTAAACTGCTATTTATGCTTATTAATCATTTCCCAACCCTTGACCAAATTAAGAGCCTCTGAATAAGCTTTCCAACAAGGTTTCATATTCTTTAATTGGGCTTAAGATCAGTAAGTTAGGCCCATTTAAGTGAAGGAACATCATGTACTGCGCACTGATCGGGACCCAATTTAGCCTTTATTTTGGCCTAATTTGACAATTCTTGTAAAACCTTAAATTGTATTTCTCTCCATTATCTTTCTAGGGACAACAAGATCACCAAAATCCGGTATCTGTAGCTCTAGTTATGCTCTGTGCAAGGCAACAAGGTCAGGATGAGTGAAAAATCCGAAAATTAACAATGTTTAGAAATTAAGCCCCATAATGTAAAAGCCAAAACAAAGATTGTAAAAGTTGTCTAATTTCCGTCTCTCTCTGGCTTGTCCGGCTGTAAACTCCTATTTATACTTATTAATCTTGACCTAACCCTAGACCAAATTAAGGGACTCTGAATAAGCTTTCCAACAAGGTATCATATGCCTTAATTGGGTTGAAGATGAGTAAGTTTGGCCCATTTAAGTGAAGGAACATCATGGACTACGCACTCATCCGCGCCAGAGAACTTGGGGCCCAATTTATCCTTGATTTTGGCCTAATTTGATAATTCTTGTGAAACCTGAAATTGTAGGTCTCTCTCTTATCTTTCTAGGGACTGCAATATCACCAACATCCGATATCTGTAGCTCTAGTTATGCTCTGTGCAAGGCAACAAGGTCAGGATGAGTGAAAAATCCGAAAATTAACAATGTTTAGCAATTAAGCCCAATTATGTAAAAGCAAAACCAATTATTATAAAAGTTGTCCAATTTCCGTCTCTCCCTGGCTATACTCTGTGCAAGGCAACAACGTCAGGATGAGTGAAAACAATGATTGCAAAAACAATGATTGTAAAATGTTATTTATGCTTATTAATCCTGACCTAACCCTAGACCAAATTAAGGTCCTCTGAATAAGCTTTCCAACATGGTATCATATGCCTTAATTGGGCTTAAGATGAGTAAGTTAGGCCCATTTAAGTGAAGGAAAATCATGGACTGCACACTAATCCGTGCCAGAGATTTCGGGACCCAATTTAGCCTTGATTTTTGCCTAATTTGACAATTCTTGTGAATCCTGAAATTGTAGGTCTCTTCCTTATCTTTCTAGGGGCAGGAAGATCACCAAAATCCGATATCTGTAGCTCTAGTTATGCTCTGCGCAAGGCAACAAGGTCAGGATGAGTGAAAAATCCGAAAATTAACAATGTTTAGCAATTAAGCCCAATTAAGCCCAATAATGTAAAAGCAAAAAACAATGATTGTAAAAGTTGTCTAATTTCAGTCTCTCTCTGGCTTGTGCCGCTTTAAACTTCTTTTTATGCTTATTAATCCTTAACTAACCCTAGACCAAATTAAGGGCCTCTGAATAAGCTTTTCAACAAGGTATCATATGCCTTAATTGGGCTTAAGATGAGTAAGTTAGGCCCATTTAAGTGAAGGAACATCATGGACTGCATACTGATCCGCGCCAGAGAACTCGGGACGCAATTTAGACTTGATTTTGGCCTAATTTGACAATTCTTGTGAAACCAGAAATTGTAGGTCTCTTCCTTATCTTGCTAGGGACAGCAAGATCACCAAAATCCGATATTTGTAGCTCAAGTTATGCTCTGCGCAAGGCAACAAGATCAGGATGGATGAAAAATCCGAAAATTAACAATGTTTTGGAATTAAGCCCAATAATGTAAAAGCAAAAACAATGATTGTAAAAGTTGTCTAATTTCCGTCTCTCTTTGGCTTGTGCGTCTGTAAACTCCTATTTATGCTTGTTAATCCTGACCTAACCCTAGACCAAATTAAGGGCCTCTGAATAAGCTTTCCAACAAGGTATCATATGTTAAGTCTCTAAAATGTCTGATGTGTGTTTTCCTAAGTTTTTATGAGAACTAAACTTTGGTTAATGATTTAATTAACCTTCATATTGGTTGCTAACCTATCTATCGAGTGTGCAAATTAAATAAGAGAATCATCCGTCCAACACACAAGTGATTGAAACAAACGTCCAGCATTGTAGTGATTGAAACGCACGTCCAAAACACGAGAGATAGAAAATTGCGTCCACTAAAGTGATGAAAGCCTGCGTCTACTAATGGTATCAGAAGCGCTCGTTCAATGACGTGGCAGATGGAGCTCGTCCATTAAGAAATCTGAATGGCTCGTCCAATGACGTGGCAGATGGAGCTCGTCCATTAAGGAATCAGAATGGCTCGTCCAATGACGTGGCATCTAGATCTCGTCCATTAAGGTATCAGAAGCACTCGTCCAATGACGTGGCAGATGAAGCTCGTCCATTAAGGAATCAGAATGGCTCGTCCAATGACGTGGCATCTGGATCTCATCCATTAAGGTATCAGAAGCGCTCGTCCAATGACGTGGCAGATGAAGTTCGTCCATTAAGGAATCAGAAACGCTCGTCCAATGATGTGGCATATGGAGCTCGTCCACTAAAGTAACAGAGGCTCTCGTCCACTAAAGTAACAGAGGCTCTTGTCCACTAAAGTAACAGAGGCCCACTAAAGTCCACTAAAGTAACAGAGGCTCCTGTCCACTAAAGTAACAGAGGCTCTCGTCCACTAAAGTAACAGAGGCTCTCGTCCACTAAAGTAACAGAAGTGCTCGTCCACTAAAGGTGACAGAAGCGCTCGTCCACACTAGTCTTTGGACTTGCTGAGTCCTTAATATGGAGCTCGTCTACTAGCCCGAATGAAAAATCAAATGGCTAGATAGACGCAGTTATTTTCAAGATAGAAGCACTTATCTTATGAATGCAAATTCTATAAGGATTATCATAATCGTATTTCAAGAACCAGAAAGTGACTTGAAGCCTTCTCTCCTACTCAGTTTCACGCTTATCAAGAAAAGTCAGAAGTTACTCTCTCAAGCAACCTTGGATAATCAGAACCAAAGGCCAGTTAAAGAGTGCTTCCAACATGCTTTATTCCCTAGTACCTCTAGTCCTTACACGAAAAGGGAAGTGTACAACCAACGTTCCTATTGCATTAATGTTAGAGTACAACCAACGCTCCTATTGCATTAATGGCTAACCAGAACGACTCTATTGCATTAATGGCTGCCCAGAACGACTCTATTGCATTTAATGAAGTTCTTCTTGAAGCCAACATCTGAGGGAATGTCTCTAACGGATCCTAAATGCTTGAAGACCATAACTACAGAAGTCGTTGAAGATGAAGAAGAAGAGAATACACATTGCATTAGAAGCCATTACTCTACGCATCAATTTCTTCATTCTTTCATTCTGTATTCTTCAATCATTTGAAGATATTACGCAGACTTTCCTAAGCATTACATTTAAACCACTCTCTGAGTGTTAGTGAAAGATCTGCCGTGAGAAGTTGTATTTATTACAAACCAAATCTCTCAAACAATACTTGTCTTTGAGCCTGAAGAGGCTAGGTGTGCAAACAATACTTGTTTTGAGCCTGAAGAGGCTAGGTGTGCAAACAATACTTGTTTTGATCCTGAAGAGGCTAGGTGTCCAAACAATACTTATCTTTGAGCTTGAAGAGGCTAGGTGTGCAAACAATACTTGAGTCTGTAACCTGATTAGTTATAGTGGATAAATCTTGGCGCTGCCAAGGACTGGACGTATATCTTTTTTTTTTGAAGAGTGAACCAGGATAAATAACTGTGTCAATCTCTCCTTCCTTAAACTCTTTAATTGCTTTAGTTTTTCTTACATCTATCAAGTGGTGTGTTTGAAAAAGTCACCCGTCCATCATGTATTCTTCCACTAGTCCAAATCTAGCTTCTGTTTACGAAAAGATTTCAAATTTTCTTAAATTCTGATAAACACAATTCAACCCCCCCCCCCCCCCCTTCTCGTGTTTATACTTGTCAATTTCAGCATATGACTTAATTGGGCTTAAGATGAGTAAGTTAGGCCAATTTAAGTGAAGGAACATCATGGACTGTGCACTGATCAGTGCCATAGAACTCGGGACCCAATTTAGCCTTGATTTTGGCCTAACTTCACTATTCTTGTGAAACCTGAAATAGTAGGTCTCTTTCTTATCTTTCTAGGGACAGCAAGATCACCAAAATCCGATATCTGTAGCTCTAGTTATGCTATGTGCAAGGCAACAAGGTCAGGATGAGTGACAAATACGAAAATTAACAATGTTTAGCAATTAAGCCCAATTAAGCCCAACAATGTAAAAGCAAAAACAATGATTGTAAAAGTTGTCTAAGTTCCGTCTCTCTCTGGCTTGTGCGGCTGTAAACTGCTATTTATTCTTATTTATTCTGACCTAACCCTAGACCAAATTAAGGGCCTCTGAATAAGCTTTCCAACAAGGTATCATATGCCTTAATTGGGCTTAAGATGGGTGAGTTAGGCCCACTTAAGTGAAGGAACATCATGGACTGCGCCCTAATCCGTGCCAGAGAACTCGGGACCCAATTTAGCCTTGATTTGGGCCTAATTTGACAATTATTGTGAACCTGAAATTGTAGGTCTCTTCCTTATCTTTCTTGGGACAGCAAGATCACCAAAATCCGATATCTGTAGCTCTAGTTATGCTCTGCCCAAGGCAACAAGATCAGGATGAGTGAAAAATCTGAAAATTAACAATGTTTAGAAATTAAGCCCAATAATGTAAATGTAAAAACAATGATTGTAAAAGTTGTCTAATTTCCGAATCTCTTTGGCTTGTGTGGCTGTAAACTGCTATTTATGCTTACTAATCCTGACCTAACCCTAGACCAAATTAAGGGCCTCTGAATAAGCTTTCCAACAAGGTATCATAAGCCTTAATTGGGCTTAAGATGACTAAGTTAGTCCCATTTAAGTGAAGGAACATGATGGACTGCGCATTAATCCGCACCAGAGTACTCGGGACCCAATTTAGCCTTGATTTTGGCCTAATTTGACAATTCTTGTGAAACCTGAAATTGTTGTTCTCTTCCTTATCTTTCTAGGAACAGTAAGATCAGTAAAATCCGATATTTGTAGCTCTAGTTATGCTCTGCACAAGGCAACAAGGTCAGGATGAGTGAAAAATCCGAAAATTAACAACGTTTAGCGATTAAGCCCAATTATGGCCCATAATGTAAAAGCAAAAACAATGATTGTAAAAGTTGTCCAATTTTGTCTCTTTCTGGCTTGTCCGGATGTAAACTGCTATTTATGCTTATTAATTCTTACCTATCCCTAGACTAAATTAAGGGCCTCTGAATAAGCTTTCCAACAAGGTGTCATATGCCTTAATTGGGCTTAAGATGAGTAAGTTAGGCCCATTTAAGTGAAAGAACATCATGGTCTGCGCACTAATCCGCGTCAGATAACTCGGGACCCAATTTATCCTTGATTTTGGCCTAATTTGACAATTCTTGTGAAACCTTAAATTGTAGGTCTCTTCCTTATCTTTCTAGGGACCGCAAGATCACTAAAATCCGATATTTGTAGCTCAAGTTATGCTCTGGGCAAAGTAACAAGGTCAGGATGAGTGAAAATTCCGAAAATTAACCCAATAATGTAAAAGCAAAAACAATGATTGTAAAAGGTGTCTAATTTCCGTCTCTCTCTGTCTTGTGCGGCTGTAAACTCCTATTTATGCTTGTTAATCCTAACCTAACACTAGACCAAATTAAGGGCCTCTGAATAAGCTTTCCAACAAGGTATCATATGTTAAGTCTCTAAAATGTCTGATGTGCTTTTTCCTAAGTTTTTATGAGAACTAAACATTGGTTAATGATTTAATTAACCTTCATATTGGTTGTTAACCTATCTATCGAGTGTACAGATTAAATAAGAGAATCATCCGTCCAACACACAAGTCATTGAAACAAAAGTCCAGCACTGTAGTGATCGAAACGCACGTCCAAAACGCAAGAGATAGAAACTTGCGTCCACTAAAGTGATGAAAGCCCGCGTCTACTAAAGGTATCAGAAGCGCTCGTCCAATGACGTGGCAGATGGAGCTCGTCCATTAAGGAATCAGAATGGCTCGTCTTTGGACGAGGCAGATGGAGCTCGTCCATTAAGGAATCAGAATGGCTCGTCCAATGACGTGGCATCTAGATCTCGTCCATTAAGGTATCAGAAGCGCTAGTCTGATGACGTGGTAGATGAAGCTCGTCCATTAAGGAATCAGAATGGCTCGTCAAATGACATGGCATCTGGATCTCATCCATTAAGGTATCAGAAGCGCTCGTCCAATGACGTGGCATATGGAGCTCGTCTAGTTATGCTCTGCCCAAGGCAACAAGGTCAGGATGAGTGAAAAATCCGAAAATTAACAATGTTTAGCAATTAAGCCCAATAATGTAAATGTAAAAACAATGATTGTAAAAGTTGTCTAATTTTCGACTCTCTTTGGCTTGTGCGGCTGTAAACTGCTATTTATGCTTATTAATCATGACCTAACCCTAGACCAAACTAAGGGACTCCGAATAAGCTTTCCAACAACGTATCATATGCCTTAATTGGGCTTAAGTTGAGTAAGTTAGGCCCATTTAAGTGAAGGAACATCATGGACTGCACACTAATCCATGCTAGAGAACTCGGGACCCAATTTAGCCTTGATTTTGGCCTAATTTGACAGTTCTTGTGAAACCTGAAATTGTAGGTCTCCTCCTTATCTTTCTAGGGACAACAAGATCACCAAAATCCTATATCTGCAGCTTTAGTTATACTCTGTGCAAGGCAACAAGGTCAGGATGGGTGAAAAATCCGAAAATTAACAATGTTTAACAATTAAGCCCATTAATGTAAACGGAAAAACAATGATTGTAAAAGTCGTCTAATTTCCGTCTGTCTCTGGCTTGTGCGGCTGTAAACTGTTATTTATGCTTATTAATCCTGACATAACCCAAGACCAAATTAAGGGCCTCTGAATAAACTTTCCTGCAAGGTATCATATACCTTAATTTGGCTTAAGATGAGTAAGTTAGGCCCTTTTAAGTGAAGGAACATCATAGACTACGCACTGATCCGCGCAAGAGAACTCGGGACCCAATTTAACCTTGATTTTGGCCTAATTTGACAATTCTTGTGAAACCTGAAATTGTAGGTCTCTTCCTTATATTTCTAGGGACAGCAAGATCACCAAAATCCGATATCTATAGCCCAAGTTATGCTCTGCGCAAGGCATAAGGTCAGGATGAGTGAAAAATCCGAAAATTAACAATCTTTAGCAATTAAGCCCAATAATGTAATAGCGAAAATGGTGATTGTAAAAGTTGTCTAATTTCCGTCTCTCTCTGTCTTATGCGGCTGTAAATTGCTATTTTTTCTTAATAATCCTGACCTAATCCTACACCAAATTAAGGGCCTCTGAAAAAGCTTTCCAACAAGGTATCATATGTCTTAATTGGGCTTAAGATGAGTAAGTTAGGCCCATTTAAGTGAAAGAACATTATGGACTGCCCATTGATTCGTGCCAGAGAATTTGCGACCCAATTTAGCCTTGATTTTGGCCTAATTTGACAATTCTTGTGAAACCTGAAATTGTAGGTCTCTTCCTTATATTTCTAGGGACAGCAAGATCACCAAAATCCGATATCTATAGCTCAAGTTATGCTCTGCGCAACGCATAAGGTCAGGATGAGTGAAAAATCAAAAAATTAACAATGTTTAGCAATTAAGCCCAAGTAAGGCCAATAATGTAAAACCAAAAACAATGGTTGTAAAAGTTGTCTAATTTCCATCTCTCTCTGACTTGTGCCGTTGTAAACTACTATTTATGCTTGGTAATCATGACCTAACCCTAGACCAAATTAAGGGCCTCTGAATAAGCTTACCAACAAGGTATCATACGCCTTAATTGAGCTTATGATGAGTAAGTTAGGCCTATTAAAGTGAAGGAACATCATGGACGGCGCACTGATCCGCACCAAAGAACTCGGGACCCAATTTAGCCTTGATTTTGGCCTAATTTGACAATTCTTGTGAAACCCAAAATTGTAGGTCTCTTCCTTATCTTTCTAGGCACAGCAAGATCACCAAAATCCGATATATGTAGCTCTAGTTATGCTCTGTGGAAGGCAACAAGGTCAGGATGAGTGAAAACTCCGAAAATTAACAATGTTTAGCAATTAAGACCAATAACGTAAAAGCAAAAAAAATGATCGTAAAAGTTGTCTAAGTTCCGCCTCTTTCTCTCTTGTGAGGCTGTAAATTGCTATTTATTCTATTTAATCCTGACCTAACCCTAGACCAAATTAAGGGCCTCTGAATAAGCTTTCCAACAAGGTAGCATATGACTTAATTGGGCTTAAGATGGGTAAGTTAGGCCAATTTAAGTTAAGGAACATCATGGACTGTGCACTGATCAGTGCCATAGAACTCGGGACCCAATTTAGCCTTGATTTTGGCCTAACTTCACTATTCTTGTGAAACCTGAAATAGTAGGTCTCTTTCTTATCTTTCTAGGGAAAGCAAGATTACCAAAATCCGATATCTGTAGCTCTAGTTATGCTCTGCCCAAGGCAACAAGGTCATGATGAGTGAAAAATCCGAAAATTCACAATGTTTAGCAATTAAGCCCCATAATGTAAAAGCAAAAACAATGATGGTAAAAGTTGTCTAATTTCCGTCTCTCTCTGGCTTGTGCGGTGGTAAACTGCTATCTATGCTTATTAATCATGACCTATCCAAGACCAAATTAAGGACCTCGGAATAAGCTTTCCGACAAGGTATCATATGCCTTAATTGGGCTTAAGTTGAGTAAGTTAGGCCCATTTAAGTGAAGGAACATCATGGACTGCACACTCATCCATGCCAGAGAACTCGCGACACAATTTAGCCTGGTTTTGACCTAATTTGACAATTCTTGTGAAACCTGATATTGTAGGTCTCTTCCTTATCTTTCTAGGGACAACAAGATCACCAAAATCCGATATCTGTAGCTCTAGTTATGCTCAGCGCAAGGCAACAAGGTCAGCATGAGTGAAAAATCAGAAAATTAACAATGTTTAGCAATTAAGCCCCATAATGTAAAAGCAAAAACAATGATGGTAAAGTTGTCTAATTTCCGTCTCTCTTTGGCTCGTGCGGCTGTAAACTGCTATTTATGCTTATTAATCCTGACCTAACCCTAGACCAAATTAAGGGCCTCTGAATAAGCTTACCAACAAGGTATCATACCCCTTAATTGGGCTTATGATGAGTAAGTTAGGCCCATCTAAGTGAAGGAACATCATGGACAGCGCACTGATCCGCACCAGAGAACTCGGGACCCAATTTAGCCTTGATTTTGGCCTAATTTCCTAAATTTTGACCCTAAACCCTAAATTTAAGCCAGAACCCTAAATTTGACCCAGAACCCTAATTTTGACCCAAAACCCTAATTTAGACCCACAACCAAATTCTAACCCAAATTTAGACCCAATACCCTAATTCAAACCCTTTTTTTATCCCAAAACTCTTTTTTTAAACTCAAAGCCCGACACCTTAATTTCGACCCAAAACCCAAATTTGGACCCAAAACCCAAATTTTGACCCAAAACCCTAATTTGGACACAAAACCGAAATTTTGACCCAAAACCCTATTTTTAACTCAAAAGTCAAATTCAAACCTTAAACCCTAATGTTGACCCAAAACCCTAAATTTGACCCAGAACCCTAATTTTGACTCAACCCGAATTTTGACCCAAAACCCTCATTCAAACCATAAACCCCATTTTTAACTCAAAACCCCAATTCAAAGCCTAAACCCTAATTCTTACCCTATTTTTGTCTGAAAACCCTATTTTTTTACTCAAAACCCAAAACCCTAATTTGGACCCAAACAGAAATTTTGACCCAAAACCCTAATTCGAACCCTATTTTTGACCCAAAACCCTAAATTTGACCCAGAACCCTATTTTTGACCCTAAACCCTAATTTTAGCGCAAAACCCTAATTCTAACCCTAATTTTGACCCAAAACCGTAATTTAGACCCAAACACCTAATTCAAACCCAAAACCCTAATTCTGACCCAAAACCCTAATTTAGACCCACAACCCTAATTCAAAGCCTAAACCCTAATTTTGATGCTAAACCCTAATTTTGATCCTAAACCCTAAATTTGAACCAAAACCCTAATTTGGACCCAAAACCGAAATTTTGACCTAAAATAACCCAAAGACCTAATTTGACCCAAAACCCTAATTTAAATCCAAAACCCTAATTCGAACCCTATTTTTGACCCAGAACCCTATTTTTGACCTCAAACCCTAAACCCAAATGTTGACCCAAAACCCTAAATTTGACCCAGAACCCTAAATTTGACCCAGATCCATAATTTTGACCCAAAACCCTAATTCAAACCCTAAACCGTAATTTTGACCCAGAACCCTATGTTTAACCCTAAACCCAAATTTTAATGCAAAACCCAATTCTAAGCCTATTTTTGACCCAAAACCCTAATTCTGACCCAAAACCGTAATTTAGACCCAAAGACCTAATTCAAACCCTAAACCCTAATTTTCACCCCAAACCCAAATTATAACCCAAAACCCTAATTTTGACCCAAAACCCTAATTTTGATCCAAAACCCTAATTTAGACCCACAACGCTATTTCAAAGCCTAAACCCTAATTTTGACCCTAAACCCTAATTTTGATCCTACACCCTAAATTTGAACCAAAACCCTAATTTGGACCCAAAACCCTAAATTTGACCCAGAACCCAAATTTTGACCCAAAACCCGAATTTTGACCCAAAACCCAAATTCAAACCCTAAACCCTAATTTTGACCCAAAACCAAAATTTTGACCGACAACCAAAATTACAACACAGCCCTGATATTCACCCAAAACCCTAATTCTAACCCAAAACTCTAATTGAGACACAAAACCCTAATTTTCACCCTAAACCCTAATTTTAATCCTAAACCCTAAATTTGTACCAAAACCCTAATTCTAACCCTATTTTTGTCCCAAAACCCTAAATTTGACCCAGAACCCTAATTTTAATCCAAAACCATAAATTTTGACCCTAAACCCTAAATTTAACCCAGAACCCTAAATTTGACCCAAAACCCTATTTTAGACCCAAAACCCAATTCTAACCCTAATTTAGACCCAAAACCCTAATTCTAACCCTATTTTGTCCCAAAAACCTTTTTTTAACTCAAAACCCGACACCTTAAATTTGACCCAAATCCCAAATTTTGACCCAAAACCCTAATTCAAACCCTAAACCATAAATTTGACCCAAAACCCGAATTTGGACCCCAAACCCTAATTCGAACCCTATTTTTGACACAAATCCCAAATTTTGACCCAAAGACCTAATTCTGACCCAAATCCCTAATTTAGACACAAAACCCTAATTCAAAGCCTAAACCCTAATTTTGATCCTAAACCCTAAATCACCAAAACCCTAATTCTAACCCTATTTTTGTCCCAAAATCCAAAATTTAACCCAAAACCCTAATTTTAATCCAAAACCCTAAACCCTAAACCGAAATTTTGACCAAAAACCCAAATTATAACCCAGAGCCCTAATTTTGACCGAAAACCCTAATTCTGACCCAAAACCCTAATTTAGACACAAAACCCTATTTTTAACCCAAAACCCTAATTCAAAGCCTAAACCAAAATTTTGACCCCAAACCCAAATTTTGATCCTAAACCCTAAATTTTAAACAAAACCCTAATTCTAACCCTATTTTTATCCCGAAACCCTAAATTTAACCCAGAACCCTAAATTTGACCCAGAACCCTAAATTTGACCCAAAATCCTATTTTTGACCCAAAACCTAATTCTAACCCTAATTTAGACCCAAAACCCTAATTCTAACCCTATTTTTGTCCCAAAAACCTTTTTTTAACTCAAAACCCGACACCTTAATTTTGACCCAAATCCCAAATTTTGACCCAAAACCCTAATTCAAACCCTAAACGATAAATTTGACCCAAAACCCGAATTTGGACCCCAAACCCTAATTCGAACCCTATTTGACCCAAATCCCAAATTTTGACCCAAAGCCCTAATTCTGACCCAAATCCCTAATTTAGACACAAAACCCTAAATCAAAGCCTAAACCCTAATTTTGATCCTAAACCCTAAATCACCAAAACCCTAATTCTAACCCTATTTTTGTCCCAAAATCCAAAATTTAACCCAAAACCCTAATTTTAATCCAAAACCCAAAACCCTAAACCGAAATTTTGACCCAAAACCCAAATTATAACCCAGAGCCCTAATTTTGACCGAAAACCCTAATTTAGACACAAAACCCTATTTTAACCCAAAAACCTAATTCAAAGCCTAAACCCTAATTTTGACCCCAAACCCAAATTTTGATCCTAAACCCTAAATTTTAACCAAAACCCTAATTCTAACCCTATTTTTATCCCGAAACCCTAAATCTAACCCAGAACCCTAATTTTAATCCAAAACCCTACGTTTTGACCCTAAACCCTAAATTTAACCCAGAACCCTAAATTTGACATAGAACCCAAATTTTGACCCAAAACCCTAATTTAGACCCAAAACCCTAATACTTACCCAAAGACCTAATTTTGACCAAAATCCCTAATTCTGACCCAAAACCCAAATTATAAACCAAAGCCCTAATTTTGACCCAATACCCTAATTCTAACCCAAAACCCTAATTTAGACCCACAACCATAATTCAAAGCCTAAACCCTAATTTTGACCCTAAACCCTAATTTTGATCCCAAACCCTAAATTTGAACCAAAACCCTAATTTGGACCCAAAACCGAAATTTTGACCTAAAATAACCCAAAGCCCTAATTTAGACCCAAAACCCTAATTTAGACCCCAAACCCTAATTCTGATCTAAAACCCTAATTTGAACCCTATCTTTGACCCTAAACCCTAATTTTAAAGCAAAACCCTAATTCTTACCCTATTTTTAACCCAAAACCCTATTTTTAACTCAAAACCAAAATTCAAACCCTAAACCCTAATGTTGACCGAAAACCCTAAATTTGAACCAGAACCCCAATTTTGACCCAAAACCCGAATTTTGACCCAAAACCCTAATTCAAACCCTAAACCCTAATTTTGACCCAAAACCCTAAATTTGACCCAGAACCCTATTTTTGACCCTAAACCCTAATTTTAACGTAAAACCCTAATTCAAACCCTAATTTTGACCTAAAACCCTAATTTAAACCCAAATTTGATCCCAAAACCCAAATTTTGACCCAAAACCCTAATTTACACCCACAACCCTAATTCAAAGCCTAAACCCTAATTTTGATCCTAAACCCTAAATTGGACCCAAAACCGTAATTTGGACCCAAAACCGAAATTTTGACCTAAAATAACCCAAAGCCCTAATTTGACCCAAAACCCAAATTTAGACCAAAAACCCTAATTCTGATCCAAAACCCTAATTCGAACCCTATTTTAGAAAAGAACCCTATTTTGACCCTAAACCCTAATGTTAACGAAAAACCCTAATTCTTACCCTCCTTTTGACCCAAAACCCTATTTTTAACTCAAAAGCCAAATTCAAACCCTAATGTTGACCCAAAACCCTAAATTTGATCCAGAAACCTAATTTTGACCCAAAACCCGAAATTTGACCCAAAACCCTAATTCAAACCCTAAACCCTAATTTTAACCCAAAACCGAAATTTTGACCCACAACCCAAATTATAACCCAGAGCCCTAATTTTGACCAAAAACCCTAATTCAAAGCCTAAACCCTAATTTTGACCCTGAACCCTAATTTTGATCCTAAACCCTAAATTTTAACCAAAACCCTAATTCTAACCCTATTTTTGTCCCGAAACCCTAGATTTAACCCAGAACCCATATTTTAATCCAAAACCCTAAATTTAAGCCAGAACCCTAAATTTGACCCAGAACCCTAATTTTGACCCAAAACCCTAATTTAGACCCACAACCTAATTCTAACCCTAATTTAGACCCAATACCCTAATTCAAACCCTTTTTTTGTCCCAAAACCCTTTTTTTAACTCAAAGCCCGACACCTTAATTTCGACCCAAAACCCAAATTTTGACCCAAAACCCTAAATTTTGACCCAAACCCCTATTTTTAACTCAAAAGCCAAATTCAAACCCTAATGTTGACCCAAAACCCTAAATTTGATCCAGAAACCTAATTTTGACCCAAAACCCGAAATTTGACCCAAAACCCTAATTTTGACCCAAAACCGAAATTTTGACCCACAACCCAAATTATAACCCAGAGCCCTAATTTTGACCAAAAACCCTAATTCAAAGCCTAAACCCTAATTTTGACCCTGAACCCTAATTTTGATCCTAAACCCTAAATTTTAACCAAAACCCTAATTCTAACCCTATTTTTGTCCTGAAACCCTAGATTTAACCCAGAACCCAAATTTTAATCCAAAACCCTAAATTTTGACCCTAAACCCTAAATTTAAGCCAGAACCCTAAATTTGACCCAGAACCCTAATTTTGACCCAAAACCCTAATTTACACCCACAACCTAATTCTAACCCTAATTTAGACCCAATACCCTAATTCAAACCCTTTTTTTGTCCCAAAACCCTTTTTTTTAACTCAAAGCCCGACACCTTAATTTCGACCCAAAACCCAAATTTTGACCCAAAACCCTAAATTTTGACCCAAAACCCTAATTTGGACACAAAACCGAAATTTTGACCCAAAACCCTATTTTTAACTCAAAAGCCAAATTCAAACCT